>JAVJIF010013485.1:20000-141716 GCA_038442645.1 Agave tequilana
ATACTGGTTTAAGCAAAAAAAAATGCAGCGAAAACTAGGATTAGAATTTGTGTTTATTTTCTTAGGATTTAGGCTCTTTGTTAGCTAGCACAAAAGTTGTAATCTTGTTTTTTAATTTGTAGTCCAGTATCAAAACTTGTGAGATAGAGGAATTGAGTGCTTGTACTTGAAGATTGAGGTGACATCAATACAAGAATCGAGACGCTTTTCCTTCCACTCGTATTACGGTATGGCTTGCATTGTTTATTTGATTTCTTCGTTGTTTTCCATGAGTAGCTAAATGGTTTTCTGGGCTCGCTATTGTAACTCTCTCTTGTTCTTCTTCTCTTCTATTTTTAAAAGAAAAAGACCCAATGAATCATTTGTATGCCTTACTTAAAGCCTTTCTTTTTGAAAGTGTTCTTGAAGGCACATGAGGATGGGTTTGGATTGTTAAACTCTCACTTCTTTCATGAACATCTCTTGAATTATTTTTACTTCATTCTTTTTTCTTCGCGCTTGATGATTTAATATTCAAATTCTAACGATTTCTTGAAGAAAAGACTAAACTCTTCCAACCATCTTATGTCCTTTACTTCAAACTTTTTAAAATAAACTTTAAGTTTTGCCTATGATCACTTTGAGGCACTTAATATTTTAATAGAAGAATGAACAATTGAGTAGTGAGATAGTGAGCCCAGATTTGCTTCCTTATTATAAACAACAAAACAATTTTTGAGCTTTCTAAATCACCTTTTCCAAAGCCTTTTCTAAAAGTTGCAATTTCTCTTTTAATCATCTCTTTCTTTTCATCCTCTTTTCCATAAAAAACGAACACAATTCTTTGTTTTTAAACGATTCACCGAAAAGCTTCCATCGCATTCCTCCTCGTGGACACGACCCATTAGCCACAAGCTACACGGTAAATTCTTAAACTCATTGATTGTTCTTTCTTTTAGCAATCAATTTTTGGCGCCGTTGCCGGGGAGGGAACGGTGTATTTGTTTTCTAACAAGTTTTGTGTGTTGTTTCAGGGACTTGAAGATCAAGATCTAGCATTCAAGCTTTGCAAGAGAAGACTTACAAATTCTGTGCCCCTACTCTCGAAAGTAGGAAACAGAATTTCAAGAAATTGCATTGCAAAACTGAAAAATTCAATGGACTATTAAAAACCTTTTTTTTTGCAGGACATATTGCTCGAAAAATTTAAGTTTTTGTATGTTATATTTATGCTATTTCTGCTATCCACCATCCCTGTTTTAAGCCAACAGTAAAACACTTGTTGAAAAGTTTAAAAAATTGATTAGACGTTTGCATTTTAGGCACGAGTCTTTTCAATTCATTTACTTTACTGTTGAAGAGTGCTGGAGCAAGTACGTATGCATTGCATTCAGAATAGGACTCATTTCTTGGTTGATTTATATCGCTTTGAGTGAATCTTGTTTATTTTGTACACTTGCACAGATTGATTTTAAGGGCAACACCCAAACAAGATAAGGTGGGGATTTAATCACCCTTCCTTGGCCCAAAAATCAGATTCCAAGCACTCACAAATCTAAGCCTAAGTAAAATCTGATAGATGTTGGCCTTAGGGACATCTCAAACTCACTAGGAGATTATCCTAAAGAGGGAAGGTGTTGGAAATTGACTCCTGCCAAATCAGTGTTTAGGAAGGGGATTGAGGGCCGAAAGCCCGAAGATTGGTGGTTACTTAATTAAGGAACGTCTTTGACGGATAACCTCCCACCAATCTTGCCCTGACCTGGCTGATTAGCTTGTGGTCAAAGTCTACATTCTATCTCCTGTGGACAATCAACCAGTTAGGAGTTGTCTAGGTTGAGGTTACCTTAGACTAGGCTTGGTTGATTACTATTGTTGACTGTTGGTTGAACTTGTTTGTGATTGTGATTGTGTTTGTGTATGCAAGTGTGGTCGAGAGACCCTAATTCATCTAGGTTGACTAGAAACACATCACCACCCAAGTTTGAACCAAGACCAGATCCGGTAATAGCTCAATCAACATCACTGCAGGATAGGTTCTACCCTATTAGAACCTCATTTTCATCTTGCATTCTACTTTCATCGGTTGGTGAATACAATTTTAAGCTCAAGCCAAAATTCATCAACATACTCCCCAAGTTTCATGGCCTAGAGTCCTAAGATGCCTACTTCTTCATAAGAGAATTTGAGAAAGTATGTCTAATGATGAAAATCTCACACCTTGTAGACGATGCTATTAGGTTGAGATTTGTCCCTTTCGCACTTAAGGACCTAGCAAAGAAGTGACTCTACAGCTTAGCGGCCGGTTCTATCACATCCTGGGATGGTTTCATCAAGGTCTTCTTGAAGAAATTCTATCCAATCCATAAAACCGCTCTCATTAGGAATACGATCATGCAATTCAAGTAAGAACCTAGTGAACCGTTCTGAAGGTACTTTGAACGCTTTAAAGACCTCCTTATCCAATGTCCACATCATGGAATAGAGAAATGGCGATAATGTCAAATTCTTTATGACGGTTTAGACTATTCCACCAAAACCCTCTTAGAAAGTATGTACCAAGGGGGTTTCTTGCAGAAAGATGAAAATGAAGGATGGGATTTGTATGAAAATCTAGCTGAGAAGACCATCCAATAGGAATCTGCTAGTGAAACCTCTAGGAATCTAACTCCATCTCTTCAAAAGGAGGTCTCCATTCTATCGAATCATCCATCGCTAATGAGGCTAAGTTAGCTAACTTGGTTAGAAGACTGGAAGCTCTAGAAACGAAAGAACCAAGTCCAGTCAATCAAGTCAGCCCAAACCAATTTCCAACCCCGGGCTGCACTTACTGTCAAGCCATGAATCATGTGTTCGGGGAGTGCCCTGTGTTTCAGGCTCAGCAACCCTACCATGAACTGATGAATGCGGCCTTTTCAAGGCCGAACAATAACCCTTACGCACCAACGTACAATTCTGGCTGGAGAAATCATCCTAATTTCTCATGGAGCCAAAATAACTCTAACCATTCACGATCAAATCATACTAGCCACTTCCATCATGGTAATAATTCTTCCAATCATCAACCCAACTTCTCCAATTTTCATAATAATTCTCCCAACCATCCACCAAACTTTTCGAACTATCAACAGAACTTTCCAACCAAGCTCCACAATCCTCCTTCCAGAATCCTCAATTAGAAAGGAGAATGACTGACTTTGAAAGAAACATGGAAAGATATATGAAAAACCAAGATTCTCTCATGCAAACTATCCAGAGGTTAGAGGTTCAAATGAGTCAACTAGCCACTCCACAGAATGAGAGACAAAGGGTACCCTGCCTAGTCAGCCAGTCACCAATCCGAGGAATTCTCAACAAGCTCATTTGGCTGAGGATCATTCATTCAATCAATGTAATGTTGTTCATACATTGAGGCCAGGAAAGAGAGTTGATAACCAAGTGTCAACACCAATCAATCCCATTCAGCATAACCACAATCAAGCTTCCACCTTAACTAATCCAATTTCTTCCAATTCTGATGAATCTGAAAAAGAGAAGTCAGCCAGCCAGGTGCACAAGCCTATAGTACCATTTCCTAATAGGCTGAAAAATAACAAGAAAAATCCTCACATGGATAAGATAATCGAGATATTTAACCAAGTGATGATAAATGTACCACTTCTTGATGCCATCCAACAAGTTCCTTCCTATGCTAAGTTTCTTAAGGACATGTGCACCAAGAAGAGAAAGACTAATGTTCTAAAAAAAAGTCTTCTTAGCCACTAACATTAGTGAGCTATTATCGGGTCCGATCCCTGTCAAGTACAAGGATCCAGGTAGTCCAACCATTGCCTGCACAATAGGACAAGCCGAGATTAGTCGTGCACTTCTTGACTTGGGGGCAAGTATCAACTTGCTTCCATTCTCAGTTTATCAACAACTCGGGTTGGGCGATCTTAGTCCAACTCGAGTCACCATCCAACTGGCTGACCGTTCTGTTAAAGTTCCAAAAGGGGAAATTAATGATGTCCTGATCCGGGTAGGAGAGTTCATTTACCCTGTCGATTTCATAGTTCTGGAGACACAACCTGTGTCTAACTCTAATCATAGGGCTCAAACTCCTGTTATCCTAGGGTGACCATTCTTTACTACTGCTAATGCCATCATCAATTGTAGGAATGGGTCTATGAGGTTAACCTTTTGGGACATGACTAGAGAAGTCAATATCTTCAATCTAGGAAAACAACCCTGCGATATCGAGGACCAAACATTTGAAGTCAACCTAATTGAGAACTTGACAAGTGAACATGGGGAAGAAATAGAATTAGAAACAGTGTGACTTCGGGTTAGAGTCTGACGACTTTAATCTTGATCAGGTTGTAGATTCTGCTGTGAATTGGGCCTCAAACCCTATTTCACCAACAATGGAGCCAACAGATTTGACTAGTCCTTCCAGTGAGCCTTCCTCTTCCTTAGAATTGAAAGCCTTACCTGCGCATCTCAAGTACGCCTATCTAGGCGAACAAAAGACCTTTCCTGTCATCATTGCCTCCCACTTAAATGACGAAGAAGAAAAAGATCTTAAAGCAATTCTAAGAAAACATAGGGAAGCCATTGGGTAGACTATGACTGATATCAAGGGATTAAGTCCAACCATCGTTCAACATCGCATTCATCTAAATGAAGACGCCACACCTAAAAGGGACCCGCAACGTAGGTTAAACCCTATAATGCAAGAGGTTGTTCATGCTGAAATCATAAAACTCTTAGACAATGGGATAATTTATCCATTTCTGATGGCCAATGGGTCAGTCCTGTCCACACGGTCCCGAAGAAATCCAGTTTCACTGTAGTGGAAAACGAGAACAAAGAGTTGGTTCAAACTCGACTTCCCACGAAGATCCGAGTTTGCATCGACTATAGAAAACTGAATGCTGCAACTCGTAAGGACCATTTTCCACTTCCCTTCATTGATCAAATGCTTGAACGTTTGGCGGGTCACGAGTATTACTGTTTCTTGGACGGTTATTCGGGCTATAACCAGATCCCAATCGCTCCTGAGGACCAAGAAAAGACTACGTTTACATGTCCATTTGGGACATTTTCTTATCGTCGAATGCCCTTCGGCTTATGCAATGCCCCAGCAACGTTTTAACGTTGTATGTTGAGTCTTTTCTCTAATATGGTAGAACGATTCTTAGAGATCTTTATGGATGATTTCTCCATCTATGGAGATTCATTCACTCAATGTCTCTACCATTTAGAACTCGTCCTCCAACGTTGTGCTGAGAAAAATCTGACACTGAACTGGGAGAAATGTCACTTCATGGTAAAACATGAAATTATCTTGGGTCATGAAATCTCTGAGAAAGGAATTGAAGTGGATAGAGCCAAAATCGAGGTTATTGCTAAGCTTCCCATGCCCAAATGCGTTAAGGACATTAGATCCTTCTTAGGACATGCTGGTTTCTACCGAAGATTTATCAAGGATTTTAGCAAAATTGCTAGGCCCTTGACTAATCTGTTAGCTAAGGATGTGTCCTTCACTTTTGATGCTGAATGCATAAATTCTTGGGAGAAGTTTAAGAGAGAGCTTATTTCTGCACCAATCATATCTGCACCGATTGGTCTAAGCCGTTCGAGATCATGTGCGATGTTTCTGATTTTGCCATAGGCGCTGTCCTAGGACAACGCATTTATAACAAGTAGCATGTGATTTACTACTCTAGTAGGACTCTCAACGATGCTCAACTGAACTACACTACAACTGAGAAGGAATTCTTGGCAGTAGTGTTTGCCTTAGAGAAGTTTCGTCCCTACCTACTAGGGTCCAAAACCACCATTTTTACTGATCATTCTGCGCTTAGGTACCTCATGATGAAGAAGGATGCCAAGGTCCGACTCATTCGTTGGATCCTCCGTCTTCAAGAATTCGATCTTGAGATTTGAGATAAAAAAGGCGTAGAAAATGTCGTTGCTGACCACATCTCACGGATCCCTAATTCTCCATGCAACGAATTACCCATAAATGAGGATTTTCCTGATGAACATCTCTTAGCTATCTCTAGGGAACCTTGGTTTGCTGATATAGTGAATTACTTAGTCACAAACCAAACTCCGTCTCATTGGTCCAAAAATGATGTTTACCGGTTTGTATCCCAAGTCTGGTATTTCTTTGGGAGGAACCGTATTTTTTCAAGTACTATTCTGACATTAGGAGATGCATTCCCGATGGGGAGGTTAAGAGTGTTCTATCTTTTTGTCACGAACTTGCAAGCGGTGGACACTTTGGTCCCCGCAAGACTTCTGAAAAGGTGCTACAAAGTGAGTTTTATTGGCCCACTCTGTTCAAGGATGCTTATGAATTTTGCAAGACGTGCCCTAGATGCCAAATGGTAGGAAGGATTTCAAAACGAAATATGATGCCTCTCAACCCAATTCTAAAAATAGAACTCTTTGATGTTTGGGGCATCGACTTTATGGGTCCATTTCCTAATTCATTTGGGAACCAATACATATTGGTTGTTGTGGATTATGTGTCCAAGTGGGTAGAAGCCATTCCTTGTAAAACTAATAATAACAAAGTTGTCATAAAGTTTTTAAAAGAGAACATTTTTTTCACGCTTCGGAACCCCTCGTGCTATCATCAGTGATAATGGCACTCACTTTTGCAATAGATCTTTTGAAGCTCTTATGCGAAAGTATGCCAAAACTCACAAGTTGTCCACACCTTATCATCCTCAAACCAGTGGGCAAGTTGAGGTTTCCAATAGACAAGTCAAGCTTATCTTGGAGAAAACTGTGAACCAAAACCGGAAAGATTGGTCTATAAACTTGTAGATGCTCTATGAGCCTACAGGACCACTTTCAAAATGATTCTAGGAATGTCTCCTTATAGGTTAGTCTATGGCAAACCTTGTCACTTGCCCGTTGAGTTAGAGCACCGAGCCTTATGGGCAATCAAGCAGTTGAATTTCGACTTGATTAAGGCAGGTGACCTTTGGAAATTACAAATTTCCGAGTTAGAGGAATTGAGAAATGAGGCCTATGAAAATGCTAGGATCACTAAAGATAGAGTCAAGATTTTTCATGATAAGCGCATCATAAGAAAAACCTTTGTCCCTGGACAAAAAGTCTTACTCTATAATTCTAGGCTTCATCTTTTTCCAGGAAAATTGAAATCAAGATGGACTGGGCCATTCGCTGTAAAAACCGTGTTTCCACACGGTGCAGTTGAGATCAGTGACACCAAGAATGGAAATGACTTTAAGGTAAATGATCAACGCCTTAAACCTTTCTTGGAATCGGTGCCGGTAAATGAAACGGCAATGGGTCTTTTTGACCCAGTGTATCGGTAACTTTCCTCCTTTCCATTTTATTTCATGCATTTATACATTTCTTTCATACATTAGGGACAATGCATGAGATACGTGTGGGGGAGGGTTCTAACATGACTGATATAAAAAAAAGAAAAAAAGAAAAAATATATATAAAAAAAGAAAAAAAACTTTTTGAAAGGGGTAGAACAATATTTTGATATATTTTTTGTAAGAAATTAAGTCAATTTTAAGGAATAGGAGAATCATAATTAGGATTTCTTACACTTAGTCAAAATAAGATAACTTGTTTGAGTTTTAGGGTTAGGAAGAAAATTTGTAAAAGTAATTTAGTCTTGATATTTACCTTGATGACATATGCACATTAAATACACTTACACACTTAGGGTTTAAAAACAGAGACTCTTAAACCTTATAATAAATATATTATGAAAAAGAAAAAAACAAGTCTAATTATTGATTAGCTAGGTGCTTTGGCCTAAGCAAGCATTAGTATTTATGCAAAAGATAATTATAAAAGTTTGAAAAAAAATGTGTATATAAATCCTCTGATTAAGCTGGGTATTTATGCCTCATGAAGTATAAGTATTCACGCCTAAAAGGGTACATTTTATAAATAAAAACCTTGATTTCGTGGCCTTATCTGCTCGAGTGTTTAAGTCCTTAGGGGTGTTTTCTCACCTGGTGCCCTAAAACTGTCCGGTTTGGGTGTCATCGACTGAATGCTCGTTACATGGGCAGATCAGAAAGCCTAATGAAATTGAGAAATAAATTTCACCAAGAATAAATAAATATAAGGCATAGGAGTTAATATTAAAGAACCCTTAGTCAACTTCACAGTCACGTGTGCATACGACTCAGGGTAAATTAATAGACTAGATGAGAAGTACAATTTGACTCCTTACTTTAATTGATGACATGTTTTTGAATAGAGAATAAATTTAGGAATGAAAAATTTGATATTCTTATAACTTATAGATTACTTAAAGCCTTACAAATATACTTCAAATATTTTCTCTTTTTAAAATGCTTTTCGAAAACACTAACTTTTTTCTCTTTCTTTTGGATTTTGTGGGTGCAATCCACTGAAAACCCTCACGAGACAAAACTCATCCTCTAGGGGTAACCTAGAGGTTTAACGGCTTGTTGCACATGCTCAGTGCAATCGAGTAACCTGCGAAAGTGGTCCAATAATTAATTAGAATTAGTTTGATGTTTTGCTCGAGGGCGAGCAAAAGATAAGTGTGGGGGTGTGATTAGTCACATATATTGCATTTACATTGTCACCTTACCATACTTTTTTAGCTAATAAAGCCTATCAATAAGTCTTCTTTTTCTTTGTTAAATATAGGCCCAAGTGATAAAAGAAAGAAAAGAGAAACAAGCCCAAAAGCCCACCAAATTCTGATTTAATTCAGAATAAATTCGAAATGAAGGAATCAGGACAAAATCATGGCATATCAAGAGGTTGAGAAGAATCCTCTCTGAATCAAGCGGTTGAAGCCACACAATCAAAGGCTGTTTCGTCAACGTTTGGAGCAGAAACAAGAAAACTAGCAGAAGATACGGGCAAAACACCAAACCAGAAGATCCCCCCCTTTGGGTGTGGCCACATGGCCACACCAGGGCCGTGGAAACGCGGCCCTAGCCGCGTTTCCGCGGCCAAGGAAAGTTTGTTGGGGGAGCGTTTGCTCCCCAATCTTCCCAGGATCCTCTCCTTTAGGTTTTTGCCTATAAATACTGGTTTCAGCAAAGAAAAATGCAGCGAAAACTAGGATTAGAATTTGTGTTTATTTTCTTAGGATTTAGGCTCTTTGTTAGCTAGCACAAAAATTGTAATCTTGTTTTTTAATTTGTAGTCCAGTACCAAAACTTGTGAGATAGAGGAATTGAGTGCTTGTACTTGAAGATTGAGGTGACATCAATACAAGAATCGAGACGCTTTTCCTTCCACTCGTATTACGGTATGGCTTGCATTGTTTATTTGATTTCTTCGTTATTTTCCATGAGTAACTAAACGGTTTTCTGGGCTCGCTATTGTAACTCTCTCTTGTTCTTTTTCTCTTCTGTTTTTAAAAGAAAAAGACCCAATGAATCATTTGTATGCCTTACTTAAAGCCTTTCTTTTTGAAAGTGTTCTTGAAGGCACATGAGGATGGGTTTGGATTGTTAAACTCTCACTTCTTTCATGAACATCTCTTGAATTGTTTTTACTTCATTCTTCCTTCTTCGCGCTTGATGATTTAATATTTAAATTCTAACTTTTTCTCGAAGAAAAGACTAAACTCTTCCAACCATCTTATGTGCTTTACTTCAAACTTTCTAAAAATCAACTTTAAGTTTTGCCTATGATCACTTTGAGGCACTTAATATTTTAATAGAAGAATGAACAATTGAGTAGTGAGATAGTGAGCCCAGATTTGCTTCCTTATTATAAAACAACAAAACAATTTTCGAGCTTTCTAAATCACCTTCTCCAAAAACTTTTCTAAAAGTTCCAATTTTTCTTTTAATCATCTCTTTCTTTCCATCCTCTTTTCCATAAAAAAACGAACACAATTGTTTGTTTTTAAACGATTCACCGAAAAGCTTCCATCGCATTCCTCCTCGTGGACACGACCCGTTAGCCACAAGCTACACGGTAAATTCTTAAACTCATTGATTGTTCTTTCTTTTAGCAATCACATGCATATGTGGAGTATGTTTCTTTCAAAACATAGATTCAATCTCTTGTGATTCAAGACACATTGGCTCAAAATGGAGCCCAAACAATTTACACTCTTCTTCTATATACATATATCATTTTTAACATTAGAAGAAGATATGGAGCATGCAATAAAACACAAGAAGATGAAGGTATAGTTGCATGGCAAACATGAGAATCTAAATCATTTTTCAAAGAAACATTTTTCTAAAGAATTGCATTCCAATTCTTTAAAAATCAAAACTATTTTATTTTTCAATGAATCATTCTCTTTTAAAATAAATCAAGTTTTGAAGACAAAACATCATTATTCTTCAAAACAATATCAAAATCATTTTTATTTTTCAAAATTTTATTTTCTTTCAAAGTAAGGCCAAGTTGAATTTTCAAGGAATCCCTTTCACTTGAAATCTCAACCCTCTCTTACAAAATCATATCAAGTTTTGAAAATAAATTTTTATTTTCTTCTTTTAATTCAAAATTTTTCTTTTTCAAAAGTTTATATTTTTCTAACAAGTTTTCACAAAACATGAAAAACTCTTCATTTAAAGCATGGGCATCCAAACTATCATGATCATTAGAAGAGCTAGTACAATCATCAAGATGAGTGTCCTAATTTACCTCAGGGAGTCATTCTCTTAGACCATGAAGCAAGTTTGGTCGGACTTATCTCTAATAGATTCTTTCTCTAAAACATTTGATGTTTGTTCCTTGAGAGAAGTCAATGTATTCCACACTGTAAAAGCGGAATCACAATAAGAAATCAAGGAAATGTGTTCTTTGCCAAGTGTGTGTTTTAATCTCTCCATGGCTTGTGCATTAGACTCAAGGTACTTGTCATTACCAAAATATGATTTCTTGGTAGTGGCAAGATAAACATGCAAACTTAGGGGTTTAAAGTATGCACTCATCGTAAACTTTCATATATCGATGTTAGAAACATCATACATAGGTGGAACAAGAAAATTCATGAGCGTAAACTATATGTATGCAAAGGAACAACTAGATTGGCAAATGAGGATCTCACTCCTAGGTGGTTAAACTGAATATTAGGAGCACTAGCTCTAATACCAATTGAAAGTACACCTAGAGGGGGTGAACAGGTGTAGTGCTAATCTAATGCAAATAATGCGAAAATAAAAACTTAATTACAAACACAAAACGTGTAATCAAGAGTGAGTCCGAATTTTTCGTGAAGGGCTCTGGAGCTACCCCTCACGATTCCTCTAAATTAAGAGTTGAGGTGCTTCAATAGCTTTTTTGATTAAACACAAGTGTGGGCACACAAACTATATCAAACATGTATATGAATGAGCAATAATAACAACAATGTAAGATATAAAGAGAGTTGAGAATTGAGAGATAGAAGATCAAACGTAAACACCAAGATATATTTCAAGGTTCGAGCCACTGCTCTACGTCCCCACCTTCACACAGAAGGATTTCAACTATCTACTATAAGATCTTTCACACAGGGACCTCCACTGAGGAATTACAACTTACAAGCTTAGAGTACACAACTCCAACTCTAACACCTCTACACAAAAAGGAGGCAAAGCAAAGAAAAGATTACAATCTTGGTGATCCAAAGATCACAAACAACACTTAGTGATCTCAAGGATCACAAACAATTTTCTAACAAAACAAAGATCTTAAAGATAAATTTTGAGTTGAATAGCTCAAGTATGTGAGAAATTAAAGTGTTTGAAAAAGAAACAACAAAGAAAAACACTTGGAAAATTTTTTTTGATAGATATGAAATTGAAGAACAAAACTAAAATTTTCAAAGCTTGATTTTCTTTCATTTTTCCAAAACTGTGAAAACAAATAAAGATAAAGAATTATTGGCACAAAAACTTCTTTTAAAAAACTTGCTGAAAACATTTGAGAAGTAGAGAATTTTTGCTCTTGAAAATCTTAATGAAAACAGCTCACAAAAACCCATATTTATAGGGCCTAGAAAAATATAGTCGTTGGGTCAAAACCTGCCCAAAATAGGTTATCGATCGACCGCCCGGTCGATCAGCCAACGGTCAAATTTTTGACCGTTTGAGGTCATCGGTCGATCGCGCGGTCGACCGCCCCAAGGCAAAATGCCTAGTTTGTTGACCGGCCGATCGACCGAGCCAAACAAAGACTAAGTCTCTTACAGTCGGTCGACCGTGCGGTCGATCTACCATATAGGCTAGGTCTATATGCACGTCTTGTGCACAACAGTCGACCGACCGGTCGACCGAGCCCTGGTCCGGTCTCGGTCGACCGGTCGGTCGACCGCCAGTAGCCCCAGAATAGGGATATTAGGATAGAAAATGTTGTCTATTAAATACCTATAAAATCCCATAAAACTCTATAAATTTCACAAAAATAAGTTCATATAAATATTTTAAGTACAAATATGTGAGATCAAAATTCAACACATATTACAAACTATTTGAATTATTTTTGAGGCATAGAAAATTAGGCTTTAAACAAAAACTGTATTTTCCAAAACTTAGATTTTGAAAATAAAAATTCATTTTCTCCAAAACTTGTATAAATACAAAAACAAGATATTGAAACACTTTTGAAGCATAGTGTGTATGGATAGAATCCAATACACATATAAATGATATATCTATATTTTTGACAATAAATCCCAAACTAAGTTTTGATAAAAACAAAACTTAAAACACATGAGCTAAATAAATCAAAGTAAGTTTTTCTAAACATATGAAGTATAAATGCATATGAATGAAATTCAACATACATATAAACTATGTAAATTTGTTTTAATTCTATCTATCCATGAAACCGAAAGATATACTCTTGAAAATCCGAAACGGTTAAACCGAAACTAAAACTTATAAACTTGTTTGTATGTACTTGAGCATATCAAAACTAAACTATCCTTACACATGGTCTAAACAATAAACAAACAAACCTAAACTGAAGTATTCTTGTCGATCTTCTTCTCCAAGACGACTCGATCCAAACACGATCCAAATGAGCTTGACTCCATCTCGAGTACTAGATACAATCTTGACGCGCAAGCTTTTGAATCAACAAGTGTTAGCTTCAAAACTTGACTTTGAATTCTTTGTTGAAGCTAAACACTTACTAAGATCTTGATCAATAACTAAAACTATATAAACACAAGATCATTAGTAACTTAATTTTATAAGTTAGTCATCATCAAACTAAGGTGAAAGGCCTTTTAGCTAACACCTTCAACCAAAACAATATTCTCAATTAAAAGAGATGAGCAATTTTGATATTACCTATACCAATGATTTTGCCATTTAAATCATCTCCGAAGGTGACGGTGCCACCTTCATGATATCTTGATAGTGTTGTAAAATTATTGATGTCCCATGTCATATACCTTGAGCAACCGCTATCAAGGTATCACCGCTCTCTACATTTTGGAGTCTTAGAACGTACCTACATCAGTTGATAAAGGTGTTGACTTTGATACCGAAAATTTTTTGGGTACTAGAGTGTTAGTCTTACGAACTCAAACATGATCATTTGAAACATTAAGTCTATCACAATAAAACTTGGCCAAGTGATCTCTGCGGCCACAATAGGTGCATGAGTACACCTTGGCATATAAAAATACATGATGTGTGTGAGTAAGATGAGCATGTATAGCATGAGCGTGTGAAGTGTGTGGCATGGTGTGCATAACGTTGTGTGTGAGCAAGTGAAAATTGAGGAGTGTGTGGTTTCCTTTGAGTTTGCCTCTTAGGAAGCATAGCCTCTAATCTAGCCTTGTCAAATTCACACTTATTCAAAACATTACTCAAGATACTAATTTTTATTTTCAAAGTGAAAATCTCATTTTCATTAATGATAGAACATTTATCTTTGTAAGAAATTTTGTGTGCACCAAAATTCTTTTGTGTCTTTTGAAGAGTAGAAGATAAAAGAACTTTTTCATTGAAAATGACAACTAAATGATTTTGAAGAAGTTCATTTTTCTTTTTCATTTTCAAATACTTCTTCGTAATAAAATCATAGTTATGAGAAAGTTCTTCAAAAGTTTCATATAATTCATCCATAGACAATTCACATTCATCAAGAGAAAATTCGGATATTACCTTGGGTGTATTCTCATTAGTTTTGAAACACACATTTGCTTGTCCACCTCTTCTTAAGATTCGCTATCCGAGTCTCAAGTAGCCTTTAAGGCCTTCTTTTTGTAGGAATTTTTGGAGGTTGAGGTTTACTTTTGGTCTCCAGGCAATTGTCAATGATGTGTCTGGATTTTTGACAATTGTAGCAAACAATCTTCTTATCCTCCTTCCCTTGCCATCTTCTTCTACTGTTAAATTTAGTCATGTTGTACATCCTCTATACATTCTTCACTAGGAGAGAAAGATCTTCATTTTCTTCTTCTTCATCTTCATCAGGGATGGTTGGAGTAGACTTGAAGGCTAGTGATTTCTTCTTTAGTTATGCTTCTCCTCTCTTGCTTTTCTTTCCATCTCATAAGTCTTGAGGTTGCCAATAAGACCAATGAGTTCTATCTCTTCTTAGCCATTGAGCTCCTTCAATATTGTGGCTTTGACTTCTCATAATGGTTGAAGAGCGCGAATGACCTTCCTCATTTTTTGATCATTGTCAATAGCATCACCAAAGGAAGCAAGACCATTGATGATTTTAGTAAACTTTTGATCATGTCATCAATAGATTCATTTTCATTCATAGCAAAATTTTCATATTAGGAACGCAAGAGATCAATCTTACCTCTTTTAACTCGAGATGTCCCCTTGTGTGTGACAGCTAAGTGTTACCAAATCTCATAGGCGAATTTGCAATAAATTACCCTAGCAATATTATCATCATTCAAGGCTTGAAGCAATGCATTGTTAGCTTTTCCATTAGCATTAAATTTCTTTGTGGCAATTTCAAACCATGTGTCTTCATCATCATCGGGTACACTAAAGGGTTTGGTCACTGCCTTTACAACCCCACTTCCTAAGGATTGTAAGAACACAGTCATCTTAACTTTCTATATGGGAATGCCATCAAACTTGGACGGAGTCTTAATACCTTCAGTCATGTATGCTAGTGTGGAAAACAAATTATAGTGCAAATGAAATGATTAGAAAAAAGATCTCTCTAAGGTGGTTAAACTATAAACTAAAGTTCAAGGCTCTGTACCAATTGAAAGTACACCTAGAGGGAGATGAATAGGTGTAATGCTAATCTAATGGCAAACAATGCAAAATTTAAATTGAATGATGTAAACGGTCAACTAAAACAAGAAGTGAAGCCGGATTTCCTTTGAAGGGCTCTAGAACTTCTCCTATATATTCCTCTAGATTAAAAGTTGAGAGGCTTAATTGTCTTTTTATTGAGATGAGTGAAACCAACAAGTAAGAATGATGAATATGATGCAAGCAATGAATAGTAAATACAAGAGAAGTAAAAAAACGCAAGTGCAAGTAATAAGAATAGAGTAAGAGCAAGAGAAAATAATCTCAAACATAAGAGATTTGTTTTGAGGTTCAAGCACAAAACTCTACATCCTCGCTTTCACCGCGTAAAAGGTTTCCACTATCCACTAAGGATCTTCCCACAAAGGAGCCTCCACAAAGAAACTACAATGGTTTACACAAGGCCGAAGTACACAACTCCAACTCTCAATCCTCTACACAAGAGGTAGCATAAAGCCAATGAGATTTATAAGCTCTTTGTGACCACAAAGACCATAAATCCTCTCCTTTACCACTTCCTATAGTATAGAGTGTGAAATGAAGCTCAGGGAGTTTGTGAGAGAGAAAATTCAGTTGAAATAAATGAAAAGAGCTGAAAACTTGAAGGAAATGATTTGAAAATAAGATCACTTGAAAACAAGAAATTTTCTCTTTTGATTAAACTTGATTTTTTTCAAAATATTTCCTAAAACTAAATTTATTTAATCCTCTTCCAATGACTCAAATATGTAGGCAAGTGATAAATAATATTAAAGGGGTCAAATAGGGTATCAACAAGATGACTGATCCAAAAAGAGCAAATATACCCGTTGGAGAAAAAATGACAAAGCAGATTTTAAAAAAACTAATCGTTACTGTAGCAGACAGAACATCGGTCGATCGTTGGCTAAAATTCAAAAATAGCCATTGAGCATTGGTTGATCGGCCAGTCGTCCGATCTCAACAGAGAGAAATGGTGAAGAAAACCTTGTCAGTCGGTCACCCGACTGGTCGACCGAAATTTGACCAAAAACACTTCAAGGGTTATCGGTCGACGTCAGTCGCCTGACAATACCGGTCACCCGACAATACCGGTCACCCGACAATGTGCATACTTGAAATATGCATAAACGGTTGATCGCCTGATCGACTGGTAGTTGTGCAAAATGACTGCAATGAAATTGTCAACCGGTCGGTCAACTGACCGAACACAAAAACCAAATTAAGAAAGAATTTGTCATAAAATTTATTTTTAAATATTTTAAACAATTTTGAAATTTAGTTTGACAACACATAGGCTAAGAAATACATGTTGAAAACAGGATATGAAATTTTGAATAATATAGACATGTATCAAAAATCAATTTAGTGATATACCAAAAAAATAAAAACTAGATATAAAAACTTTTATTTTGTGTGTGAAACTTCTTGAGCATCAATTCTTTTCTACACTTTAACAAACTATTTTCTTACATATGTTCAATATGTCTTCAAGCAATCTTCAAGTGGGCTTCTTCAAAATGTCAATCTTGATTGTCCTAACTTGAATCCCATCCTTAAGTAAATTTGAGACTTTAAAAACCTTCCTTTTGAGAAAGAAACACTTTAAATCCTCTTGAACCCTGAAAAGCACTTAAATGCTTGAAACTTGATTAGTACTAGATAACTACATAAGTTTTGTTATCATCAAAATAAAAAACCGGTGATTACAACCTCGGGCCATCACGAACTTCTTTTTTAGATGTCAAAATCAATTTTGAAACATAAACATATTACAAATTATTTTTCAAAAATTAAACTTTAAACTTAGACAAGTTAAATCAAACCTTATATAAACTACAAAAATAAGTTTCTCAAACTCTATTGAAGTACAAATGTGTATGGATAAATTCTAATACACATATGATTGTTCACTAATTTTGGATATTTATTATTACATTCCACATATGCCTTGTAAAAAACTCTGCTATTTAACCTTGTTATTTCATGATGTTCAGGTGATGATTATTGGAGAAGGAGAGGATAAATCCCAAATCTATTCCAACTAAATCGGATTTATTTGGATTTATTATCCTAGCTTGAGAAATCCACAAAGATAATTCAAATTCAGAAGTCCAGAGGCAAATCTTATCAAAAATATGGGATAACAGAGAGAGAAGATCCACACACGCAAGGATCTAGCCCAACGGCCAGATGCAAGCCGCGCAAATGGGACTTTGGCCCCGTTTGCATGGCAGATCTGGCCAATTAGGACAGCGATTTGATCCTATCTCCCCATGTACTTTATACTCTCTATTTCTCCTATAAATACCACTCATTCAGAAGGCAAAAAACAGAGAGTCTAAGCTAAGATCTTACTCTTAGTTTAGTTTAGATTTTAATTTTTTTTTTTCTTTTTATGTAATTTTCTATTTCTTTTATAGTTAAGTTTGAAAGAGATTCATGAGAGTAATAGAGAAAAATTGTATTGAGAGTGACACCAGTATAATCTTACTCTTTTTTTTTATTGTTTTTCGATTTAGTCAAGGCTTGTTTTTATGCTATTCTTCTTCTTTTGGTATTTGCCCTCTTGTGTTTGATTTATAATCCATATGAATCTAAAAGTATCGTAATAGCCTTGCCATTGCGAATGCCATTGATAGCTCATGATGATGGATTCCTTCTTTTAAAATCTGTATCATTTCATACTTGCTCCTCGAAGTTTTGATGATGTAATATGGACGGAAACCGAATCCAATCTTATGGCTACGCGCTGATCGCCTCCAACTCAAGGTAAACCATCGCCAACGATCATAGGTAATGTAATAAGCTAAAGAGGTAAGTATACTTTTATGTTCTTTCTTTTTTCTTGTAATTTCTTAGCTTAAAAATAACTTTAAAAACCAAACACAAATACTTTCTTTTTTTTCTTCTTCTTTCTACTCCTCTTATAACTTAATATAGTCATTTATTTTCTTTCTCAAAATAAAGAAGAAATATTTTAACTGATTTTAGTGATTTAATAAGAATGTCGAAATACTTTTATCGCATCCTTCCTTGTGGATCACGACCTTCATAGCCACTTACTATAGTGATAGTATTGAGAAACTACACAATCTTAATCTATCATTTTTAAACTCTATTTTTCTGTTCAGGTTTCGTCTCAATCGATTTTTGGTGCCGTTGCAGAGGAGGGATGGTATTTATTTTATTTTTACTAAACGATTCATTTTTTCTTTTCTATTTTTGTGTGCAAGTGAAAATTTCAAGAATTTAGAAGGTGCAGTAGATATAATGCTACTCTTTTACTCTTCCCAAGAAGGCAAAGCACCAGAGCCCTCTACCTTGCCGCGGGAACACGACAATAGAGGAGGACTACTGACTGATCTTTTTGCAAGTGTTTTCACACTGCAGAATACAGCTTCTACTGCTGTTAGTTTTTCTTTTTATTTAACTCTGCACACTGTTTTTAATTCAACAATAATCGATTATTTGTAAATCTTAAAAAATGGTTTAGACTTTGCATCTTAGGGCATTTGTCTAATTTTGTTATCTCTACATTATTGTTAAAGAGTGTTGGAGCAATGGTACATGTGCTAACATTTAGTATATGGTACATTCTTGTATGATATATTGCTTAAGTGTTATTTTTTTACTGAATATTTGTACACTCGTACTAAAACGATTAAGAGCTTAACCGATAAACAAGATAAGGTGGGAGAATCATTATCTTTCCTTAAACTCAAAAACCATCTCCTCACTCATTAACCCAGCCTAACTAAAAACTGAGCAGACATTGGTCCTAAGGACATCTCGGACTCAATAGGGGTTGACCTTAGGAGGAAGTTGTTAGAGTTTGAATCGGATCAAATCGGTATCTAAGGTTGGGGATTAAGAGGCAATATCCTCAAAAACCAGTGTCCTGGTGTAACTAAGGTATGTTGCTCTGCATGGATACCCCCCATTGAGTTTTGCCTCTACCTAACCGATTAATCTGTGGTCAGACTGCTATAATATACCTCTTCTGGATAGTCAACCAGTTAGAAGTCATCTAATTTTAAGGTCTGCCCTAACGTAGGATAGATTTTTCTTTCTTTTTGGTTGATTATTTGTTTGTTTTTCTTTATTTGTTTTTCTCATTTTTTGTGTGAAATGGATTATAACCACAATTTTACAACTTTAATATTAATTCATATTTCACCTAACCTCTTTTGACTCAGATTGCTAACCCGGTATCATAACTTTAAGCAACCGAATATACTGGATTGATTTTTTCCGACTCAACATACTTCCTGATCCCAGTATAAGAATAAGATTAGAACAACCATCTCAACTCTTCATTGAGTCATTGACGATACACCTCCCGAGTCATATTGTCAATTACTTTTCTAACATTCTGCTTCAATACTCCTTATTAAGAATAATTGATTGACGAAAAATCTGATTTAGAAAAGAGTATATAAGCCTTGTATGAGTCCGAGGGAAAATTTCAAAAAATGATGGACCCATAATTCCAACAAAATTTTCAAAACCAACTTTCATACTAACATTTTCAAGAAGAACCAACAGACTTAGAAAAAAAGTAAGGAAGACATGATTCAGTCCTAAAATGATTTTACTGAATCCATAGATAGGTTAGAAGCACAAATGAGTCAATTGATCAACACATATAGGAAAGAGGAAATTCTCCCATGTCAATATTTGACAATCTTGATATCTCAACCCTGTTAACCTAGCCCTAGAGTCATGTTGTTTTGGAAATCATTCATCATACAATCTTGAACTTGACCAATACTCAACATTTGACAAATTGACAAGTTATCACTTCAATGAGATTGAACTTAAACATGAATGCGACCCTGATCCCCAACTTTGTGATCCAGTTTCGATTTTTGATTCAATATTGACTCCTGTATTCTTCAGATTTGGACGATAATTTCGAGCCAACATTGATTCCTGTGTCTTTAAATTTTGAACATGAACCACCAATTTTGAAAAGTCACATTTCATTGATGAAAAATGAATGTGAATTTTAACTCTTTGATTTGAACCTAACCCTTGAGTCAAACCCGACTCTTGAACCTAAACTTGATTTAGATCAACTCTCTGAGTCTGTATTGGCTCTCATATCTTTCACTCTTGAGCCCAAATCAATCATTTCACCAAATCACATTTAATTGTTTGATTAAGGTGTTGAACAATAGAACTTTGAGATGATCTACCAAGACTGGTCATTTAACCGGGATAATTTTCTTGATAGGATCTTGCATAATCCTATTCAATTTGGGGGTTATAACAGTGTTAATATGTTAGAGATCAAAGGTGGGTTCCTTAGAATACTATATTCATTTGACTGGTAGTGATGCTTGGACCAATCCGACTGCCACCGAAACCACCACTTTAAGGTGACATCTTTCCTTCCCTTTCTTTTTTTTATGCATATATGCATTTCACTCATACATTGAGTACTACGCATGAGATAGGTGTAGGTGAGGGTTCTACTAACATATGTTTTTCTTTTTGTTGTATAAATTAAAAAATTATTTTTTTAAAAAACTTTTGAAAAGAAAAACAATATTTTGATCTATTTTTGTAAAAAAAATAAGTTAATCTTAAGGAATAGGGGAATCATAATTAGAATTTCTTAATACTTGATCGAAATAAAAGTATTTGTTTGATTTTTAGATTTAGGAAGAAAATTGAAAAAGTAATTTGGTCTTGACTTTTACCTTAATGAAATATGCATTTTTATAAAATTGCACACTTTGGATTCAAAACAAAGACTTTTGTGCCTTATTAAAATATATGTGTGTGTGTGTGTGTATATATATCAAAAATTCACTGATTAAGCTCGGTATTTATGTCTCATAAAGCATAATTATTCACACCTAAAAGTGGTTCATATCAAAAATAAAATTCTTAATTTTGTGGCTTGTTTGCTCGAGTCCTTAAGTCTTTGGGGTGTTTTCGCACCCGGTGCCTTAAGACTGTCCGATTTGAGAGTCACCAATCTAAGACTCGTTACATGGGCGAATTAAAAGCCTAATAGAACTAAGGAATATTACCGTCATAATATGTATAAAATAAAACATAAGAATTGGAGTTGAAGAATTCTTGGTCAAATATTCACGGTCACAAATGTGCATATGATTTAGGATAAAATAATAAATTAGATGAGAAATACAATTTGAATCTTTATCTTGATTGATAGCAAGTTCTTACATAGAGACTAAGTTTAAGAATGAATAGTTTGATAATCCTAAAAACTTATAGATTACTTAATTTTTGCAAGAATACTTCAAAAAAAATCTCTTTCAAAATGCGTTTTCAAAATACTAACATTTTGTTTTTCTTTCTTTTATGAATTTTGTGGGTGTAATTTACTGAAAACCCTCAAGAGACTATAACTCCTACTCTGGGGGTAACCTAGAGGTTTAATGGCTTGTTGCACATGCTAAATACAATCATGTTCCTACGAAAGTGGATTAAACTAGGTTACTCTGTTTTTTTATTTGTTTTGCTCGTGGACTAGCAAAAGATAGGCGTGGAGTATGATCGCTCACTAATATTACATATTTATTATTATATTCTTACATTTATCTTGTAATAAACTCTGCTATTTAACCTATTTGTTATTTAATGGTGCATGTGACGGTTAATGGAGAAGGAGAGGATAATCTCAAATCTATTCCAACTAAATCAGATTTATTTGTATTTATTATCCTAACTTGAGAAATCAACGAAGATAATACCAAATTCAGAAGTCTAGAGGAAAATTTTATCAGAAAATATAGGATAAAAGAGTGAGGAGATCCACACAAGCAAAGATCTGGCCTTGCGACCAGATCTGGCCAGTTGGGCCAGCGATTTGATCCTATCTCCCCACGTACTCTCTACTCTTTATTTCTCCTATAAATACCACTGGTTCAAAAGGCAAAAAGTAGAGAGTCTAGGCTAGAGTCTTACTCTTAGTTTAGTTAAAGTTTTAATTGTCTTTTCCTTTTTCTTTTATGTAATTTTCTATATCTTAAATAGTTAAGATTAGAGAGATTCATGAGAGTAAGAGAGGAAGAATTGTATTGAGAGTGACACCAATGTAATCTTACTCCTTTCTTTTATCGTTTCTCAATTTAATCAAGGCTTATTTTTATATTATTCTTCTTCCTTTTTGTATTTGCCCACTTGTGTTTGATTTCTAAATCTGTATGAATCTAAAAGCATCAGAATGGCATTACATTCTGAGTGCCACTGATAACTCATGATAATGGATTCCTTCTTTTAAAGTCTGTATCATTTTATACATGCTCCTAAAAGTTTTGATGGTGTAATGTGGACAGGAACTGAATCCAATCTTATGAGCTATACGCTGATCGCCTCTAACTCAAGGTAAACCATCGCCAATGATCAGAGGTAAAGTAATCAACCAAAGAGGTAAGTACACTTTTATATTCTTTCTTTCTTTCTTTTAATTTCTTAGTTTCAAAATAACTTTAAAAACCAACACAAAAACATTCATTTTATTTCTTCTTCTTTCTATTCCTCTTATAACTTAACATATTCTTTTATTTGCTTTCTCAAAACAAAGAAGAAATATTTTAACCGATTTTAGTAATTTAATAAAAATATCGAAACGCTTTTATCATATACCTCCTTGTGACACCCGCTGAGCCACTTACTATAGCGGTAATATTGAGGAACTGCACAATCTCTATCATTTCTAAACTCTATTTTTCGGTGCAGGTTTCGCCTCAACAAACATATCAAACAATTAAAACTTATTTTTGTGAATTTTTTTATAAAATAAATTTTTGATAAAATCAAATCTATAACTCATCAAAATAAGTTTCTTTTATCAAATAGAACTCTAATATGTATGGATAAAATTCAAAACATATTACAAACTATAAAACTCATTTTTTAAGATATAAATCATATAAAGCTCATTTTGTTTCTAAAACAAACTCTTGAAAACTAAACCACAAATTCTATACTCAGTGAAAATTAATATAAAAAACTTTTATGTATGTGTAAACTTGAGCAATCAAATCTAATATAAACTTTACAAATCTTTTAAACACTTACAAACTCTTTTACAAACTTCAAGTTTTCTATTTCTTGATCTTCTTCTTCATCTTGTCTTGATCCAAGCTTAATTTATTTGAGCTTGACTCCTTCTTGAGTGCTAGATATGATATTTATGCTAAGCTCTTCAATCAACATTAGTTAGCTTCAAATCTTGATTTTGAGTTTGTTGATAAAGTTAAACACCAAACTAAGATCTTAATAAAATCTGCAGATTTAAACATCATAAGATCATTTGTACTATACTGCATGAGTTAATCATCATCAAACTATGTGATGGGCTTTTTGGCCAACAAAATGGAGGAGGTGACGGTGTTGAGGTTTTGCCTTGTTTTCAAGAAGAGATAATATTCTTAGAAAATCCAATCGACCAATGCATAGACCAAGAGAAATGCACAGACTAGTCGACTATCATGAAGGATTAATCGACTATACAGTTGACTAAACTAAGATCCAACTTTTGTTGGTAGATTAGTCGACTACTTTGAAGGGGCCGGTTGACTAATGTGAATGGTCTGGGTGTTTTGAGTTTGGAGAGTTTGAATAGGATTCAATTTCTATTTAATGAAAATATTTTGGGTTAAATAGGCATTCCCAATTGGGCATCTGGGTCATCTGGGCGGGGCTCCAGCCCGATTGGACCACACCCTAGCCTGCCCATTCTCACCTTTACTCCCAACTGGGCTATAGAAAATACAAAAAACATAGTATTCAGGAATGGTTAACAACATATAACAAACATAGTTGCTTGGATTGTTTGCCCTGAGTTGTTTCTCATAGGGAGTGTTTGCATTTAGAAAAATGGAGGAAAAGGTGCAAGTGGAAAGTTATTTTCTCACTTTCACTGTTTGTTTCAACAGTAAAAATGCAAATGAGATTTGCATCCCACTTACACTTTTAACCAATCTCATTTCTCACTTTGACATCCCCATTTTCCCACTTGCAGGGCTGCTGTCGACAGACTGAGGTCAACAGAAAGTTAATTATGTGATTTCTGGCTCAGCTGTCGATAGACACTCGGAACTGTCAATAGGCCAAAGACAGTTGGTGTGGGTCCAGTGCATGTAAACCATGTTTTCTTCCACTCTTCCCCACTTCTTTCGACGCAACTCCAGCCAACTTCTCTTCTTCCTCCTCACACCCATTTTCTTCACCTCTAAATCCTCTTCTCCTCTCAAAATTTCTTCTTTCAAATTTTTTTCACAAAAGCTAGTGGGACTTGTCAGTTGGATCTGCAGTTATTTCATGAGATTGCTGTGTTTCTCTTCCAAATCCTTAGGGCTTCTTCAAGTTGGGTAAAAGTCCTACCTTTGATCTTCAATTCAAATTTTCTTTTATTTTATCATGTCTAACAAACGACCTAGGACTCATATTAGAGGATCTTCCTCTTCCAAGAGATCCCAACTTCATGATCCCTTCATCTCTGAGAAACATAAATAACTGTTTGAAGATAACTACTCCAACAAGTGTATTATTACTGGTAGGAGTATACTTTTTCGTGATTTTGAGGAATACAATTTACAAAATCTCTTTAATAATATGGGATGGAGTAGATTCCTTGAAACTAATGAGATCTGCTATTTCAATTTGATTTGAATCTTCTATACCAACCTTTCTGTCAGTGGACTTTTACTCAAAAATAGAGTTTGTTGTAAGAATGTTTGTATCTCATGTGAAGAGCTTGCTCATGTTCTTGATATACTTTATGAAGGACTTGACCTTACCAAATCCACTCTTGAAATTTTTTTCCTATCCTGCAGGTCAATCCATTGATTTTGCATCTGCTTTAATTCATGATGATAACAATCCAATTTAAAGACCAATGAGAATATTGTTCACTTCACTCCTTTATGTTAGATTCTAACAAAAATTATCATGCACAATATTGTGCACAAGGCAGGTGTGTTTGATAAAGGTAGAGGATGGATCACCAGCCTTATGTATTGTATTCTCACAACCCAACATCACCAGCCTTATGTATTGTATTCTCACAACCCAACCTGTCAATCTTCCTCTTATGATTTTCAATATCATGACTACGGATAATATCGCATAACATAGTCTTTCTTTTGACATGATGCTTACTCGACTCTTTAGTCATATTGGCAAATTGACATTCAAGGAGAATTATTCCAATTCTCACCTGAACCCATTGGTGCATCTTGTCTTCATAGGAAGATGAGTCACCTTTTCAAATGTTCTAGTGATCAGTCTTCCACTCAAGCTAAGCAATCCACTCATGTGCCTCCTTCTCCTCCAACTTAATCAGTTTCGGGTCTTTATTCTTTTCCCTTAGAGAAATTAGATCACATGGCTCTTACTCAATCAAGATTTCAAGAAGCTTACACTGTTGATGCTTCTTATTTTGCTGCTTCCCAAAGGCTCAATGAGATGCACTTTTTTCATATTCAACATCTTGGACACGATATTCCTGAGTACACTAAGTTCATGCATCCTATTCCATCCATTGGACCTCCTTTTGCTTCATGAGGTATACAGTCAGTGGCTCCTCAGCGTGGTTCTTCTTCACAACCTGCTGGACTTGATGGCAATGAAGAAGGAGACACTGAAGAAGATGAAGAAGATGATGACGACAGCGAAGAAGATGAGTACCAGTTGGTCAGTCGTCAGAGGAAATGAAAACTAATTTTATTATTTCTCACAAATATTATGTATGACAAAAAAGGGAGAATTATTATGAGTTATGTATGAATAATATCTTTAGAACAATATTTTTAGTTGCTTTTGTTAATGTTTTTTTTAGTTGCTATGAACAATGTTTAATGGAATGTAATAATTTTTAGTTTAGAATATTGTAGTTGTTTTGAACATTATAATTGTTTATTCTTATCAAGTTGTCTGATTGTGTTTGGCTTAATATATTTGTTGAGTTGTACTAATTGGATAGATATATTATTTATTTGTGTTTTATCATGATTTGTACTTTATCATGAATTATACTTCATATTCTTATATCTATGATTCATGCATAACTTAAGGGAAAGCTTTCTCATAAGTTACTCTTCATAACTCAGGAGTTTTGACATCATCAAAAAAAGGGGAGATTGTTGGTTCAAAAGCTCAATTACTTTTTGTTTTGATGATTCTAAAACTCATGAAGTTTGGTGGTACTAATAAACTTTAAGTTTTGTCAAACACACATGTTTATTCATGAATAAGCTCCTAGAACCTATCGACAGCTACGTTCTGCTCTTATTTCTTCTGTTGTTGCTCCATCCAATTGAATTTAAAATTTTATCAAGCTTTTATCCTCTGAACATCTCCCCTATAATCCTTGTTGTGCCCTCCGGAGGAATTCCAAATGACATGCCAATCGTCAAGATCAGTGTTCCAACGCCGAGTCAATCACCAAACAATATGGCACGAACACAAATACAAAAGAGAAAGCTAGAACAAGTAATTTAATGAGATTCGGCAACTTGCCTATATCCTCGGGACAAAAAGAAGGATCTTATTCAACTAATAGAGTTACAAGGATTATAAAGATGATTCAAAGATTCAACTAGAGAAACTATGTAATAGGCCATGAAAATCTCACAAACACACTAACCCTATAACTACAAATACAATTCAACTCTCAACTGTTACAAATAAGTGTATAACACCCCTCAATATACAGGCAGAGAGCCCAGGAAGAAAAGAAAACTAATAACTCTGAATTCGGATAAGAAATGAAATCAGAATGCAATTTGAAAACTGTTGTGCGCAGGACAACAACCTCTCGGAGGAATCTACCAACCAGGCGGAAACTGATGCAGCCGGAGATGTAACCAACACGACAAGAATAGAGAACAATAGAGAAAAGCAATCAACACAGTATTTAACGAGGTTCGACAACGTGCCTACGTCCTCGGGGTAAGGGAGAGAGAGATTTTATTGATTCAACAATCAATACAAACTAATACAAGAGGAAAACTTGAGTGAATTCTTGGGGATATAAGGATTTGGGCAACTCCACCTAAAAGGCTAGTCTTTTGGGATGGTGCCTCAAGTCCTTCAAGTGGTATCAGAGTTATGCCCCGAACTTAGTCGTGTGTGTGGGTGATGTTCGACGATGTAGATCCTCAGGCGCAATGGGCCTGCCCACCCCACTGGCGCAAAAGGCGCAATAGGCCCCTGTGAAGCTAATGTTGGGCTCTCGAGAAATTTGACAGTGGTGCTCCTTGTAATGGGCGCTCGTCTGTTACACGGTGTAGAGGAGTGACCGACTACAGTTGGTACTTCACATAAGGCGTGCCGTCTTCCCACGCAGTGAAGAGTTAGATCTCGATGGAGCATTTGATCTTCCAGTGTGAAGATAGTTGAGCTTGCAGGGAGACTCTTTGTTCGAGGGGGGGATTGTTGGGATTTGGGTCGAACAAATAGTCCCACATCGGCTAGACGTGGGATGGTCTTGGGTGTATAAGGATTTGGGCAACTCCACCTAAAAGGCTAGTCTTTTGGGATGGTGCCCCAAGTCCTTCAAAAACTGCCAGACCTTGCAACTATCGACAACTCCAAGGGCATGTCCACAGACTGAGCCAAACCCAACTCTCTGGTTGGTCACCTGTCGACAGCCTGAGCTGGCCTGTCGACAGACTGAGCCATAACTGTCGACAACTATATATAATGGCTGTCGACAGACTGTCAAACATGTAGTGGTTGGTCACCTGTCGACAGCCTGAGCTGGTCTGTCGACAGACTGAGCCATAACTGTCGACAACTATATATAATAGCTGTCGACAGACTGTCAAACATGTAGTGTTTGTCTAACGCGTCCACATATCTACTGTCGACCGCTCCTACAACCTATTGATAGCTACCTTCTGCTCATGTTTCTTCTACTGCTGCTCTATCCAATAGAGTTTAAAAACTCTATCAAGTTTTTATCATTTGATCTTCCCTCAACTGTAGGATTAAAAAGTTGAAAATACAAAAAGAAATCTGCAACCGCGCGATCACAGGCAAATTGACCAGAAGAAGAAGTAGAAGAATACATAGCCACCAACTCAAATGCCTCCTTGATCTTTTTTACGATCGAGTGGAAACTTCTTTAATTTGCTAGAGTACAAGAATCAAGAGATACCCACCAAGATACAAGAATCAAAGAGTGAGGGTCGCTAGAGTACAAAAATAGGATCAGAAAAGTCTGCACTTTCTTCTTCGCAGAACCTGCAGCATGTTTGGTTTTGGCTTCAAAAATAGAATCACATCTCAGTGGATTCCAAGTCCGACTGCCAAATCTAACAGCCACGTTTAGACCAGTGGGCTTAAATTAATGTGTGAAACTGACGCAACTTCCTCTATAAATTAATATAAATACTATATTCTTGTCTTAATTTCGAAATTTTGGTATAATAACAGAGACTTTAATACTTTAAAATATCATTAAGTGGAACAAACTGGTTTTTATGGAAATTCTCAACACTGTGAGAAGGGGAAAAAAAGGGGAAAAAAAACTCACGGGAAGTCTGCGGTCTTCATAGACAAGAATGCAAAGAAAACTCTTTTGCTTTGTTTTATGAGAGGGGAGTATCAGTGGGTGCTCGGCCTGATAAGGGCCCAATAGCCCAAAAGCCGACATAGAAGGGCCCCTGTCGGCCCGGCCGATTTCTAATTGAAGTGCGGATAAGCTGGGGCTTATAAAGGAGGGGCGCGAAAATATAATATATTCAGAAATCATAATCAATAATGCTAATATACTAATATTGCATATATTGACACACACGCATAGAATTAAATTTTCACTATTTTGATGATATGATCATCCCAAATGTGAATGTGTAGAGCGTGCACACCAAAAATAAATTTTAAAAAAGAAAAAATTCCCTACAGTCACTTAATTTTTCTCATAATTAGGAAAAAAACTCACTTTATATTTTTATTCGCTACAGCCTCACCAGGCAACATAAATAGATTCCTCCTAACCATCATTTATTTATATATTTTCATTTCCTCTTTTACCTTTTTAATCGCTCTCGAAGTTGCTCTCCCTTCAATCCAGACCCCGATACAGAGTAATTTACGGATCGACCTGAGGTCGCCATAGGTGTTGAAAGGGGGCAAGAGCCCCTCTTCCAGGGGTCTCAAGGGGCGAAGACCCGATCAATTTTTTTTGGGATCAGTCTCTTGCAAATCTCATATGTTTGCGCTCGCGAAGAGTTTTAATTATGTTTGTGATCGGCGTGGCTTTTAGATCTAAAAAGTATTGGGTATCATTTAATGTCGAATGGGAGTCTAATGATGATAGCGAAGTTTATATAGGACTACGACTTATGTTCGCATTCCTCCGTGAGGACTGCAATTAAGCAGTCTTTTATTAGAAGCCTGCGACTATGATCGCACTCCTTTTATTAATTGAAAATTAGGACATTTTGCGAGGAATGCAATCATTATCGCAGTGGCATGTAAGCTGAGGAATTGTGTTTTTGTGAGCACTGTGATCATGATCGCGGTTCTAATAAAAACTAAAAAATAAGAGATTTTTGTGAGATCTTGACCGTAGTCTTATAAAGACTTAAAAACATGTATTTTTTTAGGACTGCGATCATGATCACAATACAAATAAAGAGAACTGCGGTCATGCTGGCAGTCCTATAAAGACTCAAAAACATGATATTTTGTGAGGACTGCGAATAAAAACTCAGAAATAAGACATTTTTTGTAAGGATTGTGATCATGGTCGCAGTTCTCTATATACCAGTAGTCCGTGTTTTTGAAACGACTCGCCTTTTTTTTAAGCGATTACAGTGGGGCATTTATGTCTTTTGCCGCTGAGGAGTGCTTTTTCGCTTGATATGTGGGCATACCTGATTGGTTTGAAAAAAGAGGTGGTTGTAGCGAATTAAATTATGAAGCATAGGTTTTTCTTAATTACGATTTGATATACACGGCTGTAGTGAAATCCCCTTTTAAAAATGCATAACTAATAATTATAATAACTTTTTTGAATTATCACATTAAACTTTTTCTTTTCATGTATAATATTATATTAATCTCCAGTTATAAAAGAAACTTTTACAAGTAAATTTTACCGTGTCTTCAACCTACAAGATAAAATCTATACTACTATAAGAAATATCAATTAGAATGTTACAAAAGGATTCCTTCTCTCAATGCTGACCTTAAGTTGAATAATGAACTATTAAATTTAAAAACTTAAGCTAAAGTTTAACTTACATTCCTATTTTAGTAATTTGTAATTTTTAATCAAAAATAGTTTAAAATGTATTTTGTCTCGCAAATCTTAATAATCTTGGTAGCTCGAATTTTTTTTGTGCATCTTTCTCATCTTTTTTTTATTGTACAAGGAAATTAGTAATATTTCACATTTTCTGTCGTTTAAGCCGATCAAGTTGTAGAACTCAGAAGGCCGGTTATCGGTAACGTACTTAATTGCAATACGTTTGGATCCTCCAACTGTTATGAAGTCTACAGGTCCATGCCCTTCTCGAATATATCTCTTTCTCGTCTTTATCCAATGACATCCGTTCTATCTTCAACCCCCTCTAGCTATCCAAAAGCTCATATATTAATTTTTTTTGTTTCAAAACACCTACAGGACAATTAATGCTCAAGTCATTAAATAATAGATAGATAAATCTAAAGCATTTATAACGTCTCATTAAAAAGTTTCAAGAGAAATATTATCAGTTTTTTAAAAATATTGACAATATTAGTATATCATTTATAATAATTTTGAAGATAAGTAAATTAGATTCCAAAACAAAATATTAATATTTATTGACACTTATAATAAATAAAATTGATATTTTGATAAAAAATACTCAAATCAGAATCGTAATTTAGTCAATTATCTTCCATTTATCTTGTTTATTTTCACATGAGCACATAATTATAATAATTTTTTGTATCTCTTCTACGTGTGCTATCTCATACTTAATTTATGAAAGCATTAATTTATCATCAATTTTTTATATCTTATGGTATAAATAGATCACTTATCATTTTATAAAAAATGCAATATTTATACTAAAAATTTATGATTATTTGATAATACTAATTAGTTGTGTGAATAATTATATTTCATTATAATTTCTTTTCAAAATCTTTCTTAACGTGCTCAGTATACTAATATTATAAAAAAGTGATTCTCCATAAATGCAAAGTTAACAAAAAGCGGCGACTCTTTTAATATTCTTTTCTAATAAATGAAGGGCTTTTTTCCTCAAAATTTGGACATATTTCATTTACTAGCGGGTTTTTTGGCAAAAAAATCCTCAACTAATAAATATTCAAAAACCAACTATCTCATAAATTAATTTCAAAAATTGACCTGGTGTCGGCAGTTTGACGTTCGCGCATCCCGGGGTAGTTTTCAGCCCGTCCAGATTTAACAATATATTTTCTCGTTTGAACGTGTCAACTCCGGACAAGCTCAAATTAATTTTTGATTAAAATTTTCGCATTTTGCCAACTTTTAACGTGCGAAAAACATAATTTTTTTTATTAATTTTTCCGCTTCTCCTGCTTGGACAAATTGCCCGTGTCAGATTCGTCAATTCTGTAATTGTTGATTACAAAAGGAAATCATTGGTGGGGTTGACTCGAGACTGACTGGGCATAGGGAAGGCCAACGGGACGAATCGGGTTGATTCGTCCCGTTGGCTAACGAATCCGTTACGAGACGGGTTCAACCCGTCTCGTAACGAATCTAAACGAGACGAATCAAGAATAGGGGTAACGAATCGAGTCTCTACTACCCGATTCGTTACCCGGATTCGCCGAGACGGGTTACACCCGTCTCGAATTTTATTATTATTTTTTTTTTTAAATTTCAAATTTACCCAAATAGGTAATTTTTTAAGCTGTTGAGCGTTTAAAAAAAATAAAAATAAAAATAGGGATATGAAACAAATTTTTCCGTCTCACATATATAATAATATAGGACTTTAAAAAAAAAAGAAAGAGGAGGGGTCGGGAAAAATTTTCCCCGACCCGATTCGTCCCGTGATTCGTCACGGGACGAATCAGATTCGTCCCGTTTACACGGGACGGGTCAAACCGTTCTGACCCGCCCCTAAACGGGGCGGGTACGGGTTGACCCGTAACCCGCCCTGTGCGACTCAAACGGGTCGCACAGGGCGGGGCGGGTCCCCTGACTGGGCACCCGCACTGTCCACGTGCCTCCCTCTCTCTCTCTCTCTCTCTCTCTCTCTCTCTCTCACATAGCAGTTCTAGGCTGCCGCGAGATTCCTCAACGATGCCATTGCTTGCGCCCCAATCCACAGCTACACCCCCATGCACTACTAACAACTGCACCCACTTCTTAACCCCCATCAGTGGGCCCATGTTTATCTGGCGCACTTGACGTTTTCCTGTTCTTTCTTATATAGAGGGCGAAAATTTAAAAAAAAAAAAGTTTTGTTTACGACCCCGAAACTGACACTTGAAGGGGATGGCAAATTGGCAATTCTGGATAAGCGAAAATTTTAAAAAAATAATAAATTTCACTTGTCTAGATTGACAACTTCGAACAAGACAATACGTAGTCAAATTTTTTTTGACTCATCCGGAGTTATTAACCCAGATGAGCCAAAAAAAGACCCGGACATGCCCAGGTACCACGCTCGCAGGGCGAACCAACTGGCTACTGACGTGACGTGTTAGAAGTCGATTTTTTAGAATAAGTTTAGGAGAGGCCGATTTTTGAAATAAGTTTAGAGAAAGTTGATTTTTGGAATTATTTATTATTGAGGATTGTTTTGGAAAATAGTCTTATACTTGATGAACGCATGGACCAAGTTCCCTTGGTGGGGAATTTATTTGATTCTTTTTAAAATTTAAAATGATATTTGTTCTAGTGACATCTTTGGCAACAATTTTTTATAAACCTTTTTAATTTGACCACTTTATTATTTTTACTAAATTGATAATTTTTATTTTTTTATGTACTATTTTTAATAATTAAGTAAGTTATATATATAGCACATATCTATATAATTTGATGTAAAATTTCTCTATGAATCATGAAATATAGTCGTTTGTACATATTACACCTAAGAAATTTGTGTCAATCATGATTAGGAACAAACTAAATCAATAGCCATGTTTTTAGGAAGATAAACTTACTCAAAATATGATTTGTACAATCAACTATAAAGCATATTAATATATCCAAAAATTAAATTTTAGATAAAAATCATTTCATATATTTGAAGTTAAGAAATAAAGATTTTATTGTTTTAAACTTAAAAAGTGATGATTTCTATTGATATACGCAAGAAAGTAGAAGTAATTATCTTTTAAATTTCTTATAGCATTTCTAATAATAGTGTTTGGATTCCTGGATGGAGGAAATGGGACGTGGGAAACTCATTTCCCACTTGTTTGTTTTGAACTGGAAATGAAAAATGAGAAAACTTTTTTTCTTATCTCTTTTCCCTTTTACACCTCCATTTTACATTACCATTTTTCTCTCTTTTAGGATGCTACAGTTAATTTTATACTCATATAAATCTCATTTGTAATAAGTTATAACTCAATGCATTAAATTTGATGTCATGTAAATTTCACTCGCGGTCCAATTACAGTTCAAAAATGTCACTTCAAAAATAACATTTAATTTAATATTATTTTGTAGTCAATTTTTTCACTTTCATTTCCACATTAGCAATCAAACACCAGAAAACACAATATATTTTTTCGCTTGCATCTTCACATTACAATCAAACACTTAAAAATTTATTTTCACAAATCTCAATTTCTCATTATACTTCCACATTTTTCACTCTCACTTCCCACTTTTTATTTTGCTCCCACTTTCATGAATCCAAGCACGCCCAAGATGCACATGTACCTAAGTTTGAAATTTTGTTTACAATTATAATAATATTTCATACTCGTTTTCAGTATTAGCAAATAATATGCTTTACCTATTACAGCCATAAATATGCTTAAATCATAATTTTAAACCACCCAAAATAACCTTGATTTTATAAATACAAATATTATATTTTAAAATGTTTAAGGTATGTGCCCCTGAATCTTCTAAATTTAGAAATTTACATCTCAAATCTTTCATATTGATCCTCTACCTCTCAAATCGTTAAAGTCAAAAAGATATCCTCCATGTTAACATTTGTTAGAGTTTAAACATATTATGATCAAAAAAAACTATTTTTTCCCTGGAAAAGAAAAAAAAAAAAAAAAAAAAAACCTAACCATCGCCGCCCCCCACCTCCCTCTTCATCGTCGCCCCTTCCTTCATCGACCACAACCCCAGCATCTTCCCTCCTCCGCACCTCACACGGGCCCCACCTCCACTGCCATCATCGACTTCCCTGACCTCCAGATCCTCCACATGGCCACTAGCCGCCTTCATGACGAGAAAAAGATGAGAGAGAGAGAGAGAGAGAGAGAGAGAGGAGAACGGTAACGTTGAAATTTTAGAGAAAAATACAGTACTTAAAAGAAAATATGAGAATATTTCTTTTTTATTCTTTAGATTAACAGAAAGGGTAACTTAATGGGCTTTAGAGGATTTGGGGGTATAGGGCAATATAGAATCTGTGAGGGTAAATTTCTTAATATAAAAGATTAAGGGGTCCATATATAAAAGACCCTTAGCAATATTACTATGAATAGAAAACTAAAAGAAAATGAGGTAATAAACTGTCCTTCACTAATTATTTGCTCCTAAAAATCGTTCATCCATTTTATAATACTAATAAATGAAATTTTAATTTCATCAAATAACTACTAGATTTTTTTTTTTGTAGCACATACAATGCATATTGTGGCACCCTATTTTACATTTCTTTTCTAATTTGAGGTTGCGTTGGAAATAAGAAATAGACAAATTTTCTAAATTAGAATAAACCCCTATGATTTTGATGTTTTCTACTTAAACAATGCGGTTATGTGTGTGACCCACTCGATCAGGTTTTCAGCGTTTTCGGAGCTAAAAGTTTGGAATTCTGATACGCATAGGTGTAAAAATTTGAGTCGAAAGCGTGAGATCCACACTTTTTCTTCTCAGTTTTCACAGCAAATAAAAAGAGACAGAAATACATGTGGGGCCCACATATCAGGGTAAAAAAAATGAAATATTCACCCAAACAAAGGGCCCTTGGGCAAAATCCCAAAGAATACCTAATCATACAAAAATTGCATCACTCTGTCAAAAATTTGAAGTGCAGTGGCCACCTCCCTCCCTCCCTCTCTAGTTCAGTGCATGTCACAGATATTTCATTCAAAACTATTTAGCTATTCAAGCAGAACACCACTAGTTTCAGTCTTGTTTCAACAAAGCCAAGTTGAAAGAACTGAGGCAAGACATGTTAAGAACACTTGTGAACATATGAGAGAAACTTGATGCTCAAAAATCAATTAAAAAAACGCTTAACTACAAGTTCAGAGATGGAGCATAGGGCATCGGTTGCTTGCTACTTACTGGAAGCCTCGTCAGGCAAGCACTCGGTCAGAAGCACAGAATGAGAGGTCAAAACCTGAGAAAATCTGCAGGCAGACTTCTCATCCAAACCCAGCTTCATTATTATTTTGAGCCCACTCCCCTCAGCATCATGCTCAGCTTGCATGTCGATGCATAAAGCCTTGATGTTCTGCTTCCAAACATCCATGAATTCATTTGACACTCCCTCCCAATTTAACTGCTCAGATTACAGAAGTAAAATCTGAGAATTTCCGACCTCAGAATGCAGAGCCCAGGAGTGACGAGCGAACCTCATGAGTCTCGAAGTTCTGGCGGGACAACCCAAATCCTGACGAGATATGCAATGTACAACAAGACAGGATCACATGGAAGGTGAGGAAACATAGCTCACATCTCGCAAAAGAAGCACCACCAACACAACCACCACCCGCAGCTGTAGCCCCACCCAGCTCCCTCCCATATGGACATATTCACACTTGCACAATCACCATCAAGCTCTATCAGAAATGAACAAATGAAAGAATCTGTATTGTGTAATTTAATTGAATCACTGTACCAACCAATACAATCTATCCACTCACCCCACCCTGCCCGCCATTAATCGGAAACAGCAATGGGGGATTTTGCTTTACAGCCCATGCACCTCCATTGAGGTGATTGTAAGCAACCACCGAAAGCCTCAAGGGTCCAGCCAACCCTGAGAGCCCATTCTCAAAACCTCTCCTACACTGCACACGATCTACATGAATTCCCAATGATAACAGTTACTGATTCACTGGCAATCCGTAGTTTTGGAACGACCTGATCCGACCATCCCATCCAGCCGTTACTATAACCTGACCCCAAGCATGAGAGGAATTGCGGCATGAAGTCTTTAAGAACTTGTACTGAGATTTACAGAGGGCTGGAGCCAAGGGGAGCTTCTCCTCGGGCCAAGTCGCAGCGCCCTTGGGCAGGATCTCTGAGAAGAACTCAGGGGTCAGAGTAAAACTACCTGCAGGTGAGAGATAGATTGTGTTGTTGCCTAAAGAACCTGTACAGTTCTCCTGGGGAACCTCTGCGGCTGAATTTTTAGATATTGGCCCATGCCAAGGTATTGCCACTGATGCATGGGTAGAGATGAATCTCTCATAGGACCGGCTGCTCTTGCCGTGATTATGTGTGGGGGAATCGTGGTCCGCGTGGTTCCATACATAGACATTAGAATCCTCACTGGCTGATATAATGTGCCTGCCATCTGATGTGAATGATGCTGCTATCTGACTTCCAGCATTGCGGAGACCTGACGGGAACGAATAGTAAACATGAGAATTCTGTAACATCAGGGAAACTTATAAGAAGACCGTGAATTAGTTCTTTTAATACCTTTATATTTGGAGATAACATCAACTCCATCAAGAAGGCGAATTTGGGAATCAGCAGAAGTGACCAAAAGTTTCCGGGGATCACTTGGGCAATACTGGATGATGGAAACTAAAGAATTTAGAATCAATGATGCAAAAAAACAGAAATTAAGGAGAGGAAAAAATATCAGAAGTCAATTCTTTTGCAGATAGCTACCTGAAAACCAGTTATCCTCTTGTCCGAGGACTTCTTTTTAGCCTGCAGGGAGATCTGAACATCCAGTCGCAGCTGATGATCTGATAAATCCCAGAAAGATTTGGAAACAATAAGTTTTCTTCCATATAAAAGATTACAAGGAAACTTACAGTAACAATGAGTTCAAAGTATGATATTAATTAATACACTGCAAACTTTCATGGAATCATCAAACATTTTAAGTGACTATTCCAATGATGGGAAATGTATCCTTAATAACTATAAGGAATTGTTTGTTCTTCATCAGAAAAGGAAGCAGATACTATAATCATCTAACAATTGGATCGCCATTCACCTCTAACCAGCACGAGTCAGTAGGAAACAGGCAAAAGGGTTGCAAATATATACAAGTATTTTAGAAGTCTCTTAATAAAGCGGGATTAAAGAAGGGGCAATAGTTGTTCTCTAAACTGCCATCCTGCTTGGCGTTCAAATTAGCAAACGAAAATTGACAGGTTTTGTAACCATCCAATTCCACATTTAAACATAAGCAAAGCAGACAAATGCAAGAGTTGTAAATTCATGAAAAATAGTTGAGATTAAAGGAATGATTCACTTCAAGAATGGATCTAAAGCTCCAATATACATGTGATAATAAGTATTAGATAACACACCTTAAATTGTGGGAAATCGACCTCCCATAATATGGTTTCATGGGCATAATACAGTTGCCACTTGTTTATGAGTTGATTTTTGCAACAATTCAACCAGCTATATCAATAAAATGTGTGACATTTATATTTGGATATTGAAATGATTTATGTACCCCCAATTCATATGCTTTTAAGTCTGCTCACAAACACATTCTTTATTCCGGAATAACCTTGATTTCCAATATAGGGATAATGACAAGCTGAAAATAGGAGAAAACAATCCAGGAGGAAGGATCATGGATAATGTTGACAAGCATTAGTATGGACCATGCTCACCACCACTACAGATATCTAGGTTTCAACATTCAACGTAAAGCTAGTCCATATAGGTGAAATATATCCTCTTATGGCTCCAATGCTGAACTTCTACTGTAATTTCTATAGACTAAAGTGCATAGCAAATTAAAGATTTGAATACTTCTGCTTTTAGTCGGCACTTCACACAAAACTTCCATCATACTACTGTAAAGGTCAACCTAAAAGCTTCTACTTCTAGTAACTTAAAGAAAGGAATTCATGTCATGATAAAATATAGGAATTGGTCTTCCAAAATGACAATTTGAAACAGATAGCATTTAGACAAACCAAGCATACCTGTTGCATCATAAAAGCGGCAATCACCAGGCATGCTGCCAACTACTATTCCCTGCAAGAACAGAAATAAAAGCATTAATTTCATATAGCCCCTCAGATTCAAAACATATCAATTTAGACAAATGTGTTTACAGGCTTTGTACCTTCCCATCTAGACGGTAACATAATGCAGTGACTATGTCCCTAATATCAGTCCAGTCCACAACGCGACGTTCCCGTATTTCCCAAATTCGAACTTTTCCATCTATTGAACCGCTAACAAAATAATTTTCATCAACGGGGTTGAACTGAATGCATGTCACTGCATAAATTATTTAAAAAAGCATAAAATGCTATTAGAACAATGGCCAACAAGAACAAGATAATTAGGAATCACAGGATTATTAAACAATGCACATACCATAATTGTTATGTACAAAAACTTTAAGGCAGCCATCACAACCAACTTTCCACAACCGAACAGTTTTATCTACAGATGATGACAGAAGATACTGCAAAAGGCATGATTTTGTTTCCTATAAGAGATTAAATAAAAGAATGAAGAAAAAGGAACATAAATGTTATATCAAAAGATAACCAACCTTATCCTTAGACCATGAAAGATCCAACACATCTCCATCATGCCCATAGAACTCATGCAATGGTCTCTCAGATATCCGAAACACCATGGGAGGAACAACTACACATGCTGAATCTGAAGTTCTCTTCATGCTTCTTGACTTAGGCTTCTCTTTATCAACAAAAAGGGGAGCCAACTCTGAATTATAGTTCACCTTGAAGTAAATGCAGGAAGGATCATCCTCGGGAATGTCACATTCCTCTCTTCTCTCACATTCCGTCACTTTCCATACACGAACAACACCATCTTCACCTCCACTGGCTAAATATTCTCCGTCGGGGCTGAATTTCATTGTCACAATTGCCCCATCATGGGCCTGGATGTCTTGCCCCATATAGACAGCAGAGAATTCCTTTGATCTTTTCCTGTTAGAACGAACCTTAACTCTGTGAGCCCTTGAACTCAAACTCTTATTCGAATCGGATAAACTAGAATCAATTTCCAGCGGTTGCCTATCCACAATGCAAGACACAGCACCCAATCTCTTCAACCAACCGCTTCTTCTCCTTGTGACCATCTTGTCTGTATTATTCCTCATGATACCTTCTCTCTGCATAAGCTTCTGTACAAAAGAAGATGGACCAAAACTTTTATTGAACTCATCTATTGTTATACTTCGATTCGAACCAACTTCCCGAAGGCATCTCAGAGTACCATCATTACTAAACTGATCGACAACAAACACTGAACCATCATCTAAATTCTTGATCCTAAACTCAAAGCTGTCTTCTGAGGCCCCATCTCCCGATGTGCTAGGGTCCTCATTCGACCAGGTAGACATAGAAGAGCTGTTCTCCGAACCAGAGCTCATCAGCACAGCTCCGCCATCCGATGTGATTCGATCAATGTCCACATCCATGTCGCGTGGACTCTGACTCGGATCCAAACCCATCCATCTCATGAACCTGGCACGGCGTTCCTGAATGCTGCTTGGATTACTGATCCAGACCTTGTACCGGGGATCATTGATGACCCAATTGATGGAATTCTCTTCAGGGACTAAATCATGGTTTGATGGGCTTCCAGGGCATGAATCTGAGAATGATGAAATCTCTTCTCTGGTGTCGAAGAACAGATCATCATCTTCTTCTTGAAGGAAGTTACCAGTAGTATCCATCGCTTTTGTCTCACTTCAAAACAAAAACAACAAGGGAAGAACACATCTTAGAGAAAAGTCCAACTCTTCTTCTTATAAGCAGCAATCAAGGGCCCTGAATTCTCTCCACGGCAAGAGGAAAAGGGGGCATAAACAAAATGACCAAAGCTTTTGCTAAGTCAATATCCAAATCATCAAAACCAGTGACCACGGACTACAACCCTAGTCCCAACCAAAGGACAATGAATCTAACCTACAAACTCATTGGATTGCAAATTGGAATTGACAAATAAAATTTTAAAAAATCATGCCGACTTCCTCAACATTTATAATGAAAAACCTCAATCTCCGACACTGATCAAGGGGGAACAAAGCCCAAATCACGAAAAATTAAAAAATGCCCATTAGGGATAAACCCAAGAGGGAACTAAAACGCATAAAAAGATCTGAACTTGGCCTGAAAAAAAATCGGAAAAGAGGCAGAAAAATCCAGAATACGCACACATAGATTAAGGAGAACATAGCCCAGATCACGAAAAAATTTAAAAAATACACATTAAACAGTAATCCAAGCAGAAACCTAAAAACCATAAAAAGGAGCGAACTTTTACAGATAATTCCAGGAACAAAGTGGGTAGGGGGCGCTCACCTGGGCTTCTCCTCCCATAGAAAGCAAAGCTGAGTCAGCGTCAAATCTAAGGAAGAAATCTCCAGCCCTGAAATTCCCCTTTCCTCTCCTCTCTCTCTCCTCTCTCTCGATTCGAAGAGGAAGCCAAAATCAAATCAATTTTTTAATGGCATTAAATAAATGGGAAGACCCAATCGGACTTGAAAATAAATTTCTGGGGATGGGTAGGTGCGGGCAGCCTCGATTTCTGCGATCGGATGCCCCAAGAAATTGAGATTTGTGGATGCTAATGGCGACGGGTGAGTGTGCGGGTGCGTGTGGGTGTGTTGTGCGCTCTCTCGCTCCCTCTCTCGCTCCTCTCTTTTTTTTTTCCCTCTCCTTCACGCGGCTGCAATTTCTGCTCTGCCTTCTGCTCCTGCTTGCGCTCTAATTGACGGAACACCCTCTACTATTTGCACCTTATTACGGTTCTGCCCCGTTCACTCCTTCAAAAGTCTCGAGTCAATATGCTCATGCTCTCCTGTGCCACAATTGACTAATTTGCCCTCTAGAATATTTTCTCTCTCTCTCTCTCTTTTTTTTTTTTGTAAGCGATTGAGATTTTTTTTTTTTTTTTTTTGGCTAGAGGGATTTGCGCACTAAAGGCTAGTGTCAAAACTAAGATAATTTTATTACTAATTTGCGCACTTAAAAGGATTGAGAATTTTTTATTAGTAATTTAGCATCTTTACCTTCCCAATTTTGCATGATTTGAAGGCCCCTTTTTAAGAGAATTGAGGTGATGTTATTGGCAATTTCACCAAAGATGTGGGAGGATGTCCACCACTGGCTTCTCTTTTTATTGAGGAGTGAAAACATCTAGAGCATTGCATGTGACATCCTAATGTGAAATGTGGAAGGACTAGGATTGGTGTGATTGGGTAAAAGAGATGAGTGTCACAAAGTTCACAAATTAGGTCTGTTTGTTAGCTGCAAGTCGTAAGTCGTAATTTTTTTTTTTTCATTTTTCGCTGTTTGTTTCGCTAAAAAACAAGTTACAAAATACAATTCTCATTTTCTCATTTGCAGTTACTATAGTTAAATTTGTGGTCATGTAAATCTCACTTTTACACCCCCCATTTTTCATCTTGCAGTTGCTACAGTTAATTTTGTGGCTATGTAAATCCTACTTGAAGTACACTTGCAGTTCAGCAGTTACTTAAGAATCAATATATAATTTAATATTATTAAATATTTAGTATTTTTAATAGTATTCAATTTCTTATTTAATTTTTAATTATTTTATATTTTTAATCTTTAGTTTTTTATTATTTTTAATATTGTTTTAATATTTAATATTACTATTTTAATTTAATATTTTTATTTAATATTGTTATTTAATACTTTATTATTTATTAATACTTATATCAATATTTTTATATTTTACTTAGAGTTAATATTTTATTAATATAAGAATATTATACTTTAATATAAAATTACTATATATTTAATTATTTATTTTTAATATAAATAATTACTTTATTAATATTATAATATACTTTATTATTATATTAATATTTTATTATGTTAATATTGTAATAATGATTCATTATGATAATATTATAATAATTTATTATTAAATTATAATTATATTTTACTTTGTTAATTTTTTATTTTTATAATATTATAATAATATTATAATAAAATTTAATATTAATTTTCAAGTATTTTTTAATATTATAATATTATAACTATATTTTATTATTTTTCTTAAGATTTTTTAATATTTATGTTTTATTAGTATTCTTAAAATTTTATTAACGTTTTATTAATATTAATAAATAAAATATTAAGATTATTAATATTTTATCTCAAATTTATTAATACAATTTAATTTACAATAGTAGATTTAATTTAATAGTATTTATAAGATTTAAATCACTGTTACAGTTAATTTTGTGGTGAACTTTTCCATTTGCACTTTTATTTTACCAACCAAACACCGTAAAACACATTATATTTTCTCATTTACATTTTCACTTTACCAACCATACTCTCTCATTTACACTTTCACTTTACCAATCAAACGCCGTAAAACACAATATATTTTCCCTATTATAGTTCATTTTTTTCATTCTCATTTTACGACTTACGACTTGTAAAGTTTTGCGACACAACAAACAGGCCCGTTGTCTCCACTGGTGAAGTGAGTTGACTCTAGAGAGAGACTCGTGGGTTAAGTGAAGGGATTGTTTGTGTGATTTATTTTATTTAACTTATGATAGGCACAAAATCATGGAGCTTCTTTTGTTTATGGTGGAGGACATTCTTTGGTTTTCAGTCAGGAAATACAGACAGAGAGAGAGGATTTTTTTTTATATACGTAAGAGTACAAGGTCATTCTGTAAGTGTTGAATTTTGCAAAACTTCATAGGAGCAAAAGATGAGTTTTGAGTGAGACATGACCAGGAAGATTCACTCAATAAATGTACACACGCTAGATCATTCGGGAAGGATTCGGCTCCCAGTTTTTCCCATTCAAATACAAATATGTGAAATTTAAAGATAAGATTCACTCTCTTGAAGTTGATTTACATTATTTAAAATATCTATAAATTTAAAATTATGTATTTTTAATACTTTTTATCCATCAATCAAGTGACGTAAAATGAATGGCTGAAAATAACATAATACTTAGATCTACATTTTTAAACATACAAATTCTCGATCCGATCATTTCAACATGATCTAAACACTTAAAAAACCCCACACACCAATTTTTTTAGATTTCAAATATTCTACATCATTAAACTAATCAACTCACTATTTAGGCTGTCCGTTTTTCTCTTACTTATGCATGGATAAAAAATATTTAAAATACTTGATTTTAATTTATAGATACTTGAAATAATTTAGATCAACTTCAACGGAGTGGATCTTATATTCGGATGACGTATAGTTGTATTTGAGTGGGAAGAATTCGGTGTGGAATACTTCCAGAATGACACAAGTCTATCTCTCTATATATATAGACTTGTGTAGCTCCGAAAGAATTTGAGCCAGAATCCTTCTCACTCAAATATCATTTTATGATATTCAAATACAAGATCTATTCCGTTGAAGTTGATATATATTATTTAAAGTAAGTAAAAATAAAAAATCAAGTATTTGGAATACTTTTTACCCATCCATCAAGTAGACACAAAGTAGACGGCTGAAAATATCATATTGCGTAGATTTATGTATTTAGACAAATAAATTCTCGATCTGACCATTTGGTCATGATCTAAACATTTAAAAACTCATATATACCCATTTTTTTTAGGTTTTAAATATTTTACACTATTAAACTAGCCAACTCATTGCTTTCGGCTGTACATTTTGCACTTGATGGATGAGCAACTTGTTGGCCCAAGAGTACACTCTCCGATTTTATTTTGATGATTACAAAACACATGAAGTTATTTGATACTAATCAAGTTTTAGTATTTATAAACTTACAGGGTTCAAGAGAAATGATTGTAGCTCATTCTTCCTCTAAAGATAGATTATGAAGTGATCAAGTTGCTTTAAGGAAGGGACTCAGCTCGGACGATAAAAAGCATGAATTTTGAATAAGCCCTCTTTGGGAAGACTTGAAGAGAGTGTAACCCTATGTAAGATCTTAGGTTGTTAAGTTTTGGTGTTGAATTAAAACTTAAGAATCACACACACTTGCACAAGTTATCAATGCAAAAATTGTTTCAAAGATATTTCAAAAAATAAGTACTATGTTTCTGTCTCTGTCTTTTAACAGCTCAACAGAGTTGTCGACAGCCCTTTAGTGCTATCGACAGTCCCTGAGAAGAACTTATCGACAGGGTTTTACAGAGACTAAGGTCTTCAGTATTTCGGAGTTGATTGTCGACAACCCACCTAGACTGTCGACAACTAATACATTATGTATCAGTCAGATGACAGTCCAATAGAATTGTCGACAAGCAAGCTCCGCAACGGCAAAAATTTAGCCATTGCACACTGAACTGTCGACAACTCTATTGGACTGTCGACAGCCCCAGTAGATCGTTTAGGTTAAATTTTAAATAAATGAGATTTTCTCTATTCAAATTGTTTTATCTTATCTCCAAACGTGTATATTTTACTTTATTAGGACTTTATTAGTGTTTTATTGACTGGTTTAGCTCTCAAATGTTTCTTACCTACTGCCTATTTATGGGTCATTATAGGAGAAGAAAATACAAGTTTTACACACAAGTTTTTGAAATCAAAGTTTTTAAAGAAAAATCAAGTTCTTTCTTTCAAGTTTCAAGTTTCAAGAGCTCTCAATTTCATATCATTCTCTACAAGTTTTAAGCTCTCAAGTAAAAAAAATTTCAACTGAAATTTCTCTCACAAACTTCTTGAGCTACATTTCTCTACTCAAAATTCTAAGAAGTTGTAAAGAGAGTTTGTGACCTTTGTAATTGCCAAGTGCTTGTAAACTTCATTGGTTTAGTACTGTCTCTTGTGTAGAGAATTGAAGGTTAGAGTTGTGTACTCCGGATCTTGTGTAGACTTTGTAGTTGTGGTAACTTTGTGGTAATCCTTAGTAGATAGTGAAATTCTTCACGCGGCGAAGGCGGATGTAGAGCAAGTTGCTCAGGCCTAGAAACAAACGACTTGTTTTTGCGATTGTCTTATCTCTTACTCTTGTTTCTATTTTCATTGTTTTACTTATGCTTATACTTTCTATTCTAATTTTGTTATCATATTGCTTTTGTGTTACTTCATTACTTGATTGTTAAACTTTCAATTTTTTCTCATATAAGCAAGAAGGTAATTGTGCGCTCAACTGTTATATAGAGGAATTAAGAGGAGAAGTTTTAGAGCCCTTAAGTGAGAATCTGATTTCACTTTTTGTTTTGAGTTGACCATTTTGTTTATTTGCTTAAATTGTTGCATTCCGCATTAGATTAGCATTATCACCTATTTACCCCCTCTGGGTGACTTTAAATTAGTATCAGAGCCTTGGGCTCTAGATTTTGATTTAACCATCTTAGAGATATCCTCCTGCTAATCATTCATTTGCATTACTTGTTCATCTTACACACTTGCAATCATGACTGATAGTATCAAGTCCCCCTTCCAAGTTTGATGGTCTTAATTTTCACATATGAAAAGTTAAGATGACCGTATTTTTGCAATCTCTAGGAAGTCAAGACTTTTTAGTGTACCCGATGATGATGAGAACACTTGGTCCGATATTGCCACAAAGGTGTTTGATGGAAACACTAAAGCACACTATGCCTTACTTCAAGCATTAAATGATGATGATATTGCTAGGTTTACTCATTGCAAATCCATCCATAAGATTTGGTCACATTTGGTTGTTACTCATGAAGGAACATCATAAGTTAAGAGAGATAAAATAGATTTCTTACGTTCCCAATATGAGAATTTTTCTATGAATGAAAATGATTCTATTGATGACATGGTCACCAAATTTACTAAAATTACAAATGTTATTGATTCCTTAGGTGATGAAATCAACAATGACCAAAAGGTGAGGAAGGTCATCCGGGCTCTTATAACTTCATGTGAAGTCATGACAACAACATTGAAGGAGTTAAATGACAAAGAAGAGATAGAGATTATTGGTCTCATTGAGAACCTAAAAACCCATAAGATGGAAAGAAAATGTAGAGAGAAGGCACCCCAAATGAATAAAGTTCTTTCCTTCAAATCTACACCTACCATCTTCGACGAAGAAGAGGAAGATCAAGAAGATGATGTAGATTTGTCCCTCCTAGTGAAGAATATAAGGAGGATGTACAACAAGGCTAAGTTTGAAAATAAAATAAGATGACAAGGGAATGAGGAAAAGAAGTTAGTGTGCAACAATTGCTGAAAACTAGGTCATGTCATTGCCGAATGCCCGGAAAACAAGAGCAAACCTTCTATCTCGAAGAAGCCATAAAACAAGAAATCTTTAAAAGCTACGTGAGATTCAGAGAGCGACTTTGATGAAGAAGTGGACATGACAAACATGTAATTCATAGCAAATGAGAACACACCCAAGGTAACTCCCAAATCTACTCTTGATGAATGTGAGTTATCTATGAATGAATTGAGTGAAGCTTTCGAAGAACTTTCCAACAACTACGATTTTCTCAAGAAGAAGTATTTAAAAATGAATAAAGAAAATGAAATTCTTCAAAATCAACTAGTTGTTATTTCTAAAGAAAAGAGATTTTATCTTCTACTCTTCAAAAGACAAAAAATAATTTTGATGCATGCAAAATTTCTTGCAAAGCTAAATTTTTATTATTGATGAAAAGAAGATTTTTACTTTGAAAACTAAAATTAATATTTTGAGTAATATTTTGAAAAGTGTGATTTGATAAAGCTAAATTAGAGGCTATGTTTTCAAAAAGAAAAACTCTAAAAAAACCTCATCTTTCCCACATACCACCACAATCACATGCACACCATGCTACACACACCCATGCCACACATGCTCATCATGCACAAACACATCATGCAAATTTATATGCTAGGTGTACTGATGCACCTATTGTGACCGAAAAGGTCACTTGGCTAAGTTTTGTTATATAGAATTAATAATTAGAATGATCTGTTTGGGTTCGAAAGATTAACACTCTAAGACACAAAAAAATTTGGGTATCAAAGTCAACCTCTTTGTTAATTGATATAGGTATGCACCAAGGCCTCAAGATATAGGGAGCGGTGGTACCTTGATAGTGGTTGCTCAGGGCACATGACATGGGGATATCAATAACTTTGCAACCCTATCTAGGTACCTGGCACCGTCACCTTCAGAGATGACTCCAAGGACAAAATTGTTGGTATAAATAATATCAAGATTGGCTCATCTCCTTTAATTGAACACGCTATTTTGGTAGATGGACTCAAACATAATTTATTAAGCATTAGTCAATTATGTGACAAAAGTTTAAGCGTTATTTTTTATGACTCTATTAATGATGTTTTAGATAAGAAAATGAATTCTTATGTTCTTTATGGTTTTCTTGAAAACAATGTTTATATGATTGACATGTTGAATTTATAATGCAATGCCACTTGTTTGAATGCTTTTAGACTCTTGGTTATGACATAGGACACTAAACCATATTTTGTTTGACCATCTATCCCAAATTAATTTTAAGAAATCGGTTGTTTGTAGAAATGCGAAAAATTACCATGTAGCCTAGGGCTAACAGGTCGTGTTCACAAGGAGAAATGCGATGAAAGCGTTTCGGTGTTTTGTTTTAAAAATAAAAATTAGTGTTGGTGTTTTTTTTAAAATGAAAAGAGAATAGAGAGTAGAGAGATGATTAAGGGAAAACTTAAAACTTGTAAAAGGTTTTGGAGAAAGTGATCTTTAAAAGGCTTTAAGAGTGATTGTGTTTGTTTATTTTTAGTAAAGAAAAATCCGAGCTCACTATTTTATCATTCAACCATATGTCATTCCCTTGAAAGTTTAAAATGCCTCATTGAGATCATAGGCGAAGATTTAAGTCATGTAAAAAGAGATCAAGTAAAACACATAAGATAGTTTTTTAAAATTGAACTTAAGATTTGAAATCGCTCTTTAAATTGAATATTAAACCATCGAAGCATTAAAGCAAGCATGGAATAAAAACAAGTTCTTTTTAAGATCTATTTCAAGAGTTAGTTCAAATCATTTCCAATCCTCATGTGCCTTTAAGAACACTTGCCAATATGCAAGGCTTAATCTAGGTATCCATATAATTCATTGGGTTCTTTTAATAGAGATCGATCAAGAAGAAGACATCATAGAAGAAGAAGAATAGTGAGCCTAGAAAATCAATTTAGCTACTTATGAAGATGAAATAGTAAATAATGAAATAAATTGAAAGCATAAACATATCAGTAAACTTGAGTAGAGATAAGCAATGGTGATTCTCCTTTGATTGTCACTTCAATGGTCAATTACGCATTCTTTTCCTCTCTCTCGAACTTATTGCTGGACTGAACTACGAAAATAAAAATGAGGTTCAACTTCTCATAAACTATCTAACAATGATCCTGAATCTTAAAAATAAAGCTAGAAAATTAAACTAGGCTTTGGTCCCTTTCACTGCAAATTTTCTGGTATTTATAGGGAAAAACAAGAGGAAAAGAGCTTGAACAGATAGGGGGAGCAAACGCTCCCCCTATCTCAACAGAAGAGCCGCGAATCCGCAGCTTTGACTGCAGATCCGCGGCCTGGATGTGGCCAACTGGCCACATTCAGGGAGAGATGGATAAAGATTTTGTGTTTTCCCCTTTTATCCAATATAATTTCTCGTTCGATCTTCTGGTTTTGATGATTCTTCTGTTGATCTTCAGTTAACCAATTGGATCTATAAAAATCTGAGTTTAACCAGTTTTATTTGCTGCTATCTTCCCTAATATCTTCTTACTTTTAGCCGAAGTTTTGCCTAATCCTTGATTCTGAATTTCAATGGGCTTTTGGGCTTTGCTTTCTCTTCTTTCTCCTTTGGTAAAGGCCTGCACATTACTAAATAAAAATAAGACTAGATAACAGGATTTATTTGATATTAAATATGAGAATGCAACAAATATATATGCAAAATCAGTGACCATCACACCCCCACACTTATCTTTTGCTCGCCCTCGAGAAAAACATCAAAACTAATTCTAAGAAATTATTGGACCACTTTAGCAGGTCACTTGATTGCACTGAGCATGCGTAACAAGCTGTTAAACCTCTACGTTTTTCTAGAGGATGAGTTTTGTCTCATGAGGGTTCTTAGTGGATTACACCCACAAAATTCATAAAGAAAGAGAAACAAAGTGTTAGTATTTTTGAAAAGCATTTTGAAAATGAGAGAAAATATTTGAAGTATTATTGTAAGAGTTCAAGTAATCTATAAGTTATAGAAAAATTAAAAATATCATTCATAAATTTAGTCTCTAAGCAAAAACTTGTTATCAATCAAAGTAAAGAGTCAAACTGTATTTCTCATCTAGTCTATTACTTTACCCTAAGTCATATACACCTTCGTGACTGTGAAATTTTTACTAAGAGTTCTTTAACTCTAACTCTTATGTCTTGTTTATTTATTTATATTTAGTGGTGGTTGTTCCTTAGTTCTATTAGGCTTTCTAATCTTGCCATGTAATAAGCCTTAGTCGGTGATACCCAAACCGGACGTCTTAAGGTACCGGGTGAGAAAACACCCCAAGAACTTAAGGACTCGAGCAAACAAGGCCACAAAACTAAGAATTTTATTTATAAGATGTACCACTGTTAGACGTAAATACTTATGCTTTATGAGGCACAAATACCCAGCTTAATCGGAGGATTATATATATATATATATATATATATATATATATATATATATATATATATATATATATATATATTATATATATCCAAACTTATCTAATCATCTTTTGCATAAATACCAAGGCTTTCTTAGGCCAAAGCACCTAGCTAATCAATAATCAGATTTGTTTATTTTTCATATACATACATATATTGTTTTCTTTTTCTTTTTATTTTTATAAGGCATAAGAATATTTATTTTTTGAACCATAAGTGTGTAAGTGTATCAAGTGTGCATATTTCATCAAGGTAAATATCAAGACTAAATTACTTTTCTAAATTTTCTTCCTAACCCTAAAAATCTAACAAATAATTTTATTTTGACCAAGTAAAAAAAAAATCCTAAATATGATTCTTCTATTCCTTAAAATTGACTCAATTTCTTACAAAAAATATGTCAAATTATTGTTCTTTTTTCAATTTTTAGTTATATTAGTCATGTTAAAGCCCTCCCTCACACTTATCTCATGCATTGTCCTCAATGTATGGCTGTAATGCATGATGCATGAAATAAAATTAGAAAGAGGTGGTTAATAAAAAATATAATATAAAAAAATATGTACAACATCATGTTTCTCCCATACTTAGATCTTTTAGGTCTCATCCCTCTAGCTCGCTTTCCATCATTCCAATGGGTTCTCTTTCTAGGGCACAGTGGGGAGGCCCCTTTTTTTCTCATTTTAGCTGTCTTCCTCCCCAATCTCACCTTCCTTAAACTTTTTTTTCCTCATATGTCTACATCTATTGTTCAAAATTGATCACCATCACACTTCTCAATTGAAACTTCCTCACTATGAATGCCTAAGAATTCTAACTTAGTTCCATACATCTCCGCAAAATTTAGATCAACACTTTCCACTTGAGGTGTGTAATTAATTAAAATATCCCTAATCGGTTCATCCAAACACATGAGTTCTTCTTCACAGAGGTTTTCAAAGGTTAGGTTAATTAGAGGTTCTTGAATTATATTCTCATGTGATATATCATTGATTTGCTCATCGAAAGTGAAGACACTCAAATCAAATTTTTCTTTTTTAAAGGAGACTCTAAAATTAGAATCTCCAACATATGTTTTCTCATTAATATAATTGTATTCATTCTTAAATAATTCATTAAGAAATAGAGACTCATTCTCTATACCTTCTCTTTTTTCTTCACAATTGTTCTCAATGAAGTTTACCTCAAACGCTTGATCTCTTATCTTATGAGGTGGTTTTTTTAGGTTGAAGACATTGATCTCTTTAGTCATATCTCCAAAGGTCAACCTCAGGGATCCGTTTCTACAGTTGATAATCGCACTTACAGTTGTAAGGAACGGACGCTCTAAGATAACAAAAGTTTGAGACCTAAGATTGGATACAGGTTGTGTCTCAAGAACTATGAAATCAACGGGGTAGATAAACTCTTCAACCCGAATAAGGACGTCATTAATTTTCCCTTTGGGAACTTTCACTGACCGGTCAGCCAGTTGGATGGTGACTTGGGTTGGACTAAGCTCACCCAACCCGAGTTGTTGATAAACTTAGAAGGGGAGCAAGTTGATACTTGCTCCCAAGTCAAGTAGTGCATGACTAATTTCGGCTTGTCCTATTGTGCAAGCATTGATAGGACAACTGGGATCCTTGTACTTGCCAGGGATTAGACCCGACAGTAGCTCACTAATGTTAGTGGTTAAGAAGACCTTTTTAGGTACATTAGTCTTTCTCTTCTTGATGCACATGTTTTTAAGAAATTTGGCATATGACGGGACTTGTTGAATTGCATCAAGAAGAGACACGTTTATCTTAACTTGATTGAAAATCTCATTTATCTTTTTCATGTGTGTATTTTGCTTGTTGTTCTTCAGCCTATTAGAAAATGGTATTATAGACTTGTGCACCTGACTGGTTGACTTATCTTTTTCAGATTCGTTAGATTTGAAAGAATTAGGAGTAGATGAGGTGGATGCTTATGTGTAGCTGTGCTAATTGAGATTGGATAGCGTTGACACTTGGTTATCAACTTTCTTTTTCGATCTAAATGTATGAACAACATTATATTGATTCAACTGTTGATCCTCAGCCAAATGTGCTTGGTAGGAATTCTTAGGATTCGTTACAGATTGACTGGGTAAGATACCTTTTAGCCTCTCCTTCTGTGAATTAGCTAGTTGGCTCATTTGAATCTCTAGCCTCGTTATGGCTCATGTATAGCTGTTCTGTAATGTTTGAATGCGAGATTCTTGATCCTTCATGTACTTTTCCATGTTCTTCTCAAACTCAGTCATTCTCTTCTCAAGTGGAGGGTTTTAAAAGAAAGATTATGGAGCTTGGTTGGGAAAATTTTGTTGATAATTGGAAAAATTGGGTTGATGGTTGGAAGAATTGTGACGGTAATTTGGAAAGTTGGGTTGATGATTGGAAGAATTATAATTATGATTGGAATATTGGAAGTGGTTTGAATGGTTTGACCGTGAGTGGTCATTATTGTTTTGGCTCCATGAGAGATTCGGGTGATTTCTCCAGCCAGGATTGTACATTGGTGCGTAAAGATTATTATTGGGCCCTGAACAGGCCGCATTCATCGGTTCAGAAAATTGTTATTAAGCTTGGAACATTGGACACTCCTCAAACACATGATTTATGGCTTGACAATAAGTACAGTCCAGAGTTAAAAATTAGTTTGGGCTGACTTGGTTTACTGAAACTGGTTCCTTACTTTCTAAAGTTTCCATTCTTCTTACTAGGTTTACTATTCTAGCATCGGCAGCTATGGATGATTCAATTGAATAGAGACCTCCTTTGAAGAGATGGAGTTCGAATTCCTAGAGTTTTCATTAGTCGATTCCTATTGGATGGTTTTTTCAGCTAGATTCTCATATAAATCCCATCCTTCATTTTTATCCTTTTGCAAGAATCCCCCATGGCACATGGTTTCTAAGAGGGTCTTGCTTGAGTTGTCTAAACCATCATAGAGAATTTAGCATTGTCGCCATTTCTCTATTCCATGATGAGGATATTGGATAAGGAGGTATTTGAAGTATTCAAAATATCTCCAAAACGGTTCACTAGGTTCATACTTGAACTGCATGATGTTCTTCCTAATGAGAGCGGTCTTATAGATTGGATAGAATTTCTTCAAGAAGACCTTGACGAAATCATCCCACGATATGATAGAGCCAGCCGCTATGCTGTAAACCATTTCTTGGCTAAGTTTTTAAGAGCAGGGACAAATCTTAACCTAATAGTATCATCTACAATGTGTGGGATTTTCATCATTAAGCATACTTCCTCAATTTCTCTTATGAAGAAATACACATCTTCGGACTCTAAGCCATGAAACTTAGGGAGTGTGTTGATGAACTGAGGCTTGAGTTTAAAGTTGTATTCACCAACCGATGAAAATTGGATGCAAGATGGAAGTGAGGTTCTCATGGGGTATAACCTATCTTGCAAGGATGTTGGTTGAGCTATAACTAAATTTGGTTTTGGTTCAAGCTTGGGTGGTGATGTGTTTCTAGTTAACCTAGATGAAGTTGGGTCTTTCGACCAGACTTGCATACTCAAACACTACCACAAATAAGTTTACGAATAGTCAACGAGAAAAAGCAACCAAGCCTAATCTAAGGTAAACCTTAGACCTACACAACTCCTAACTGGTTGATTATCCACAGGAGGTATAATGGAGACTCTGACCACAAGCTAATCAGCCAGACCAGGGCAAGATTTGTGAGAGGTATTCGCGCAAAAGCGACGGGCCTAATTAAGCTAAACCACCAGCCTTCAGGGTTTCGCCCCTCAATCCCTGTCCTTTGACACCGATTTGGCAGGAGTCAAATTCTAACACCTTCTCTCTTAGGATAATCTCCTAATGAGTTCGAGATGTCCCTAAGGCCAACGTCTATTAGAGTTTAAGTTAGGCTTAGGCTGTTCATGCTTGGAGATGGTTTGTGGCCTTAGGAAGGGTAATGACTCCCCCACCTTATCTTGTGTTGGGTTTTACCCTTAAAATTGATTGTGCAAGTGGTGCAAGTATAAAGCAAGTAACAATCAAAAAGCAAAAAAATCACCCAAGAATGTTTCTATGCTAGATGTTATGCAAAATGTATCTTATCTCCAGTTTTCTTCAACAGTAATTAAAAAAAATGTAATTAGACAAATGCCAGGAAAGCAAGTCTAAACATTTTTTATGCAATTGGCAATCAATCAGATTACCGTTGGATTAAAAATAGGGTTATGCAAATATCAGAAATAGCAGAAATAACACTTGCAGAAACTGTATTTTTGCAAAACAATATGTCCTGCAAAAAAGAGTTTTTAGTAGTCCAAAAAGAAAGCTTTTGCGCGACAAGCTCTTGAAATTCTGTCTCCTACTTTCTAGAGTAGGGGCACAAAATAGTGTAAGATCACCTAGAGGGGGGGTGAATAGGTGATGGCTAATCTAATGGTCACTTATGAACAAATAATGCGGAATTAAAACTAAGATGACCAAATAAAACTTCTTTTAATTAAACACTTATGTATAACACAAGAGTGTTGCCAAATTCCCCTTGCGAGGCTCTGGACAAGCTCCTCTAGATTCCCCTTGAATGAGTTGAGGTGCCGCGTTGGCTCTCTTGGTTGAATACTAGTGTTAACAAGCAATCCCACGCAAGTATATAACAATATAAGCACAAGGGTATATCAAGCATGTAAAGTAAAGACAATGTAAGTAATGCAAGATATAAAGGAGGCAAAGAGAGAAAGAGAGCAAGAGTGAGCAATCGCAAATACAAAGGGTTTGTTTCGAGGTTCGAGCACACTTGCTCTACATCCCCGCCTTCGACACACGAAGGATTTCCACTATGCACGATCCAACCGGATCTCTCCTTGGTGCCGCAACACCTACAAGCCCTCGGACTCCCAAAGTCCCTTACACACCACAAGCCCACCGGCTCGTCGAGGCCGCACCTCAAGCTACAAGAGTTCGCACCCGAACCCTAAACAACCACGAGCACACTTGCCCGTCTCCTCAAAGTACAAGATGAAATCTTGGTGATCTAAACACTTGATCACCTACAAAAGCTCTCACTACAACACCTATAGGATGAATAGCTCAATGGATGCTCAAGTGTAGTGTGAGAAATCAAGGAAAGAACTTTTGATGGAAAACTCAAGAAATCACAATAAACACTCTCTTGATAAAATCCCTTTTGATAGGAAATATTGGCACTCTATTTTGTGGAGAAAACTCTGCTAAAAGAATAGAAATAACTGGACAAAAGCTCTCCTAAAATCTTGGCTCAAAACAATGACAAAACCCCCTTTTATAGAGGTCAGAAAAATCTGACCGTTGGGGTCTGTCAGAGCTGCCGGTCGACCGCCCGGTCGACCGGTAACGGTCAAAAATCTGACCGTTACAGCCTCCGGTCGACTGGCCCGGTCGACCGAGAAGAACAGAGAGCACTGCTCTCAGTTCCGGTCGACCGGCCCGGTCGACCGCACAAAACTGCCAGACGTGCACAGTTTTGTGCACGTCGGTCGACCGGCCCGGTCGACCGACCTCTGTGCAATGGGTTAACTTGGAGCACAGTTTTGAGGTCTAAAACGTTCGAATTTGGGAATAAGTAAAAAGGAGGAATTTGTAGATATTGAAGTCTTCTTTCTAATGCAACTTAAATCAAATCAATATCAATTCGGAATTGAAAGTTATCAATAAAATACTAAAAGGTATCAAATCAGAAACTGAAAACTATTTTTCAGACTTCAACCCAATATTTGACATTCTTAACATTTAAATCAGAAGATGATTATTGAATATTAAATGTAGCTCTGAAAGTCATCTTTAAAATGCAATATAAATCATATTAATTGAATATAGGAATCAAAAGTTATGACTAGAAAACTAAAATGTGTCGAGCAGATCAGCAGGACGGACTAGAGTTCTAAAAAGGTTTTGGTTAAAAACATATGTATATTTGAAACACCAAAAACTAAAACGGTATTTTTCTAGAACTAAAAATCTTTTATGAAAACACATAAATCAAGAGTGTGTGTGTGATATGAACTTGAGCAATCCACCAACTATCTATCCTTTACATTTTAACTAAAACAAACAAAAATCTTATACCTAGACACAAGTCTTCATCTTCTTGAAGTCTTCCCTTGAAGTCTTCTCATCTTCTTGACTTGGTCCACATGCAATCCATCGAGCTCATCTCTAGATGTGGTCTTGATGCATAGGCTCGTGAATCGACCGGTGCTAGCTTCCAACTTGACATTTTATCCTTTGTTGAAGCTCCACACCTACTAAGATCTTGATAAGGAATCTGTCACTAATTAAACACAAGATCATTAGTAAACATAACTTCATGAGTTGATCATCATCAAAACTAGGGTGATAGGCCTTTGGGCCAACAATCTCCCCCTTTTTGATGATGACAAAACTCATGACGTTATATATGCATGGATTAAAGTAAAGCTTCAAAGAAGCTCCCCCTTAACTCATGCATACCAAATAAATAATAGATATGGCAATAAAAGCACATGACATGTATGCAATGTAGGAGATGCAATCATAACAAAAATCAAATCTTAAGTCAAATCTTTTGCTCCTAATTGCAAGACAACATATATATGCATAAATACAAATCTTACTCCCCCTTAAGCAAGGAAACAAATACTTCTCCCCCTTAAGTAAGGAAATCAAATCATGCATATAACTCAAATACTCAAATACTTCTCCCCCTTTTTGTCAATCATCAACAAAGGGTTCAAAGTGAAATCAAATCAAACAAATTTTTCTCCCCCTTTTTGTCAAAAACAATGAAATCAAAGAGGGGTAATCAAATCAATCAATAAAATTTATATGCGATATAAATTCATGAAGAGGAAGACGCTAAGTTAGCTTCCCTACACATATGCATTACATGAAGAAGGGATGATAAGCCCCAATTCACATAACACATATTATGTAATGCATAAGAGGAGATGTGAAGCTCCCCCTACACACGTGTACCACATAAAGAAAAGATGTTAAGCTTCTCAATACACAATACACTCAACATGAATCTACATATGGTAGAGTATATGATAAGCCCCAATTCACATAACACATATTATGTAATGCATAAGAGGAGATGTGAAGCTCCCCCTACACACGTGTACCACATAAAGAAAAGATGTTAAGCTTCTCAATACACAATACACTCAACATGAATCTACATATGGAAGAGATGTTAAGCTCTCCTTGCATATAGACAATACAAATCAAAAATTTTGAATTTTTCTTAAATTTTTTTTTTGAGTTTTTGATACTAATTTCAAAACACAATGCACAAGCTTATTATGGGATACCAATTTGAAATTCTAATTAAGCTTAGCATCAACAATCTTTGTGCTTCAAAAGATACCAATTGTAAAACAAGCACAAAAACTATCATATATATGTATGAAGAAATTATATCAATTGAGATGGATACATACATATATAGGAAAAGCAAAATATGAGTATATACCAAAAAGGTTCATATTGATACCAATTGCAAATAACCAATGATACCAATAGAAAAATAAGCTTAGGTGTATATATCACATAATCTACCACTTGAAGAATTCGAACTAGTTAAATGGAAATGTAAGATTAACATACTCATAACCAAAAATTGGTAGGTTTTAAAAATAGATATGTCTAAGTACTACCAAATTTGAAGAATAAATAACTAGTTATAAATAATTTTTGAAAAACTAGTTAAAGATCCTTCACAAGCATGAAATCATATGTTATTCATGAATTATACTAAATACATACAAGTTTAAGCACTCATAGTCCATAAAGCTCAAAAATTATCTTCTATCATAAAAGATGAGTGTTCAAAGGTTATGTAAATGGTATTTTCATGAAAATAGAAAGTGAAGCATGAATCTCATGAAAATCTTATTTTTCATCTTAAAACAAATCATATATTTTTCATAAAGCAATACTAAATACACAAAGATTTAATCACTCATGGTCTATAAAGCTCAAAATATTTTGTATCATAAAGATGAGTGTTCAAAAGATCATGTAAATAGTATTTTTATGAAAGTAGTCATTCAAGCTCAAAAAGATCATAAATCACATTTGTTTTACACATGTTTTAATCTTTAATACAAATCAAAAACATGAAAAATCATCAATTTTTTTATTATTTATTTAAAATACTAATCTTCATGGTATATGTATGATTTATCCAATTCTAACAATATGCATACATATCCCAAATATGAAAAGAGTCCAATATATATTGCATGAAGGCAAATGACTCAAGGGTATACATGTATATTTATTAGATTTGAATTAAACACACATATACATGAAGTAAGATCAAAGATAGACATAACAGGTATAAATGACGGAATCATCAAAACTAGCCTATACACATGCATATAGTGAATACAAATGAGCATGAAGTTCAAATATATATAAGTCAATTGTAGTTCACTATTCATATATGTATAAATACAAGTTTTGACACATTCTACATTTAAGCATGTAAATGCCACATGAAGTACCAAAAAAAAAAAATATGAACATGCTACATGAAATTAAAAACATGTGCATAAATGAAATAGGAGTTTAGAAATCGTTACCAACTTCAAAGCTCCTAGCATGGTGGTTGACCCACCAAAATTCCTTGATAGCAATGCATCCAAAAGTTTGTCCATCATGTCCATTGCATCCGCTATCAAGGCACCAATCCTCTCACGTTTTGTGAGAGCCCTCACCTACATCAAAATCAAAGGGTGGGGGTTTTGGTACCCATACTTTCTTGGGTCCTTTGGGTTAGCTTTATTGTAAGGATCCCAAAATCTTTTAAACTTAGCTAAATATAAATGAGGTTTCTTATCAAAACAAAATTTTGCTAAATGGCCTTTGCGGCCACAATGTGTACATACGTACACCTTAGTATGCTTATGTGTAGGATTGTGATCATGGTGTGCAACATAAGCATGATGATGAGAGTGATGTGCATGAACATGAGGAACTTGTTTCTTTTGAAACAAGGATTCCAAACTAGTATGATTGAATGCACATGAGCTCAAATTAGAGCTCAAATTATCAATTTTATTTTTCAAATTTTTAATCTCATTAGTGGTGGCATGAAAAGCATGATGAGATGAAGAGTCAATTTTCTTTTTCTTTTGAAAAACATTATCCTTTTCTTTTTCAACAAATTTTCTTTTTAAAGACTTATTTTCTTGCAAAATGACTTCCTTTTGTTTTTCCACCATATCAACCTTATTTTTCAAAATCATATTTCCTTCACATAAAACATTCAATTTAGACATTAAGAAAATATTCTCATTTTTCAAATCCTCATTTTTTTTTTCTAAACATGCAAGTTTATTTCTAAAAGAATCATTTTCTACATGCATGCAATCAAATTTCTTTTTCCAACTTTCATTATCTTTTTCTAAGCATGCAATGTTATTTCTATATGAGTCATGTTCCTTATGCATGCAAGCAATTTCCTTTTTCAAATTTTTATTATCCTTTTTAATCATGTCATATTTCTCAAGCAATAATTGGCAAAATGTATTAAGCTCATCATATGACATATTAATATCCTCATCCTCGGATTCGGTAGTTACCTCAAGGGGGTTATCCCCTTGGACCATGTAGCACACGTTGGAGATGTCGCTTCCAACGTCCGAATCGCTCCCCGCATAGTATTGATCTTTCTCGCCAAGGGAGATGAGGGTGTTCCATACTATAAAAGCCGAGTCAAGATTAGTCATCTTAGACAAATAATCATTATCTAAGCTAGATACTAAAGCATGTAGGGCTTTTGCATTAGCCTCAATGTTCTTACCATTTAAGCAATATTCTTTATTAGTTGTGGCAAGATATACACTAAGGCCAAGTCCTTTGAGGAACAAAGACATCTTAACCTTCCAAATTTGGATGTTGAGAATGTCAAAGGTGGGTGGTGACATGAAGTCCATGGTGTGTGTACAAATATTGTGATTAGCCTACAATGAGGATCTTTAACTCTTAGGTTGTTAGACCCAATATCAAGAGCACTAGCTCTGATACCAATTGTAAGATCACCTAGAGGGGGGGTGAATAGGTGATGGCTAATCTAATGGTCACTTATGAACAAATAATGCGGAATTAAAACTAAGATGACCAAATAAAACTTCTTTTAATTAAACACTTATGTATAACACAAGAGTGTTGCCGAATTCCCCTTGCGAGGCTCTGGACAAGCTCCTCTAGATTCCCCTTGAATGGGTTGAGGTGCCGCGTTGGCTCTCTTGGTTGAATACTAGTGTTAACAAGCAATCCCACGCAAGTATATAACAATATAAGCACAAGGGTATATCAAGCATGTAAAGTAAAGACAATGTAAGTAATGCAAGATATAAAGGAGGCAAAGAGAGAAAGAGAGCAAGAGTGAGCAATCGCAAACACAAAGGGTTTGTTTCGAGGTTCGAGCACACTTGCTCTACATCCCCGCCTTCGACACACGAAGGATTTCCACTATGCACGATCCAACCGGATCTCTCCTTGTGCCGCAACACCTACAAGCCCTCGGACTCCCAAAGTCCCTTACACACCACAAGCCCACCGGCTCGTCGAGGCCGCACCTCAAGCTACAAGAGTTCGCACCCGAACCCTAAACAACCACGAGCACACTTGCCCGTCTCCTCAAAGTACAAGATGAAATCTTGGTGATCTAAACACTTGATCACCTACAAAAGCTCTCACTACAACACCTATAGGATGAATAGCTCAATGGATGCTCAAGTGTAGTGTGAGAAATCAAGGAAAGAACTTTTGATGGAAAACTCGAGAAATCACAATAAACACTCTCTTGATAAAATCCCTTTTGATAGGAAATATTGGCACTCTATTTTGTGGAGAAAACTCTGCTAAAAGAATAGAAATAACTGGACAAAAGCTTTCCTAAAATCTTGGCTCAAAACAATGACAAAACCCCCTTTTATAGAGGTCAGAAAAATCTGACCGTTGGGGTCTGTCAGAGCTGCCGGTCGACCGCCCGGTCGACCGGTAACGGTCAAAAATCTGACCGTTACAGCCTCCGGTCGACTGGCCCGGTCGACCGAGAAGAACAGAGAGCACTGCTCTCAGTTCCGGTCGACCGGCCCGGTCGACCGCACAAAACTGCCAGACGTGCACAGTTTTGTGCACGTCGGTCGACCGGCCCGGTCGACCGACCTCTGTGCAATGGGTTAACTTGGAGCACAGTTTTGAGGTCTAAAACGTTCGAATTTGGGAATAAGTAAATAGGAGGAATTTGTAGATATTGAAGTCTTCTTTCTAATGCAACTTAAATAAAATCAATATCAATTCGGAATTGAAAGTTATCAATAAAATACTAAAAGGTATCAAATCAGAAACTGAAAACTGTTTTTCAGACTTCAACCCAATATTTGACATTCTTAACATTTAAATCAGAAGATGATTATTTAATATTAAATGTAGCTCTGAAAGTCATCTTTAAAATGCAATATAAATCATGTTAATTGAATATAGGAATCAAAAGTTATGACTAGAAAACTAAAAATGTGTCGAGCAGATCAGCAGGACGGACGAGAGTTCTAAAAAGGTTTTGGTTAAAAACATATGTATATTTGAAACACCAAAAACTAAAACGGTATTTTTCTAGAACTAAAAATCTTTTATGAAAACAAATAAATCAAGAGTGTGTGTGTGATATGAACTTGAGCAATCCACCAACTATCTATCCTTTACATTTTAACTAAAACAAACAAAAATCTTATACCTAGACACAAGTCTTCATCTTCTTGAAGTCTTCCCTTGAAGTCTTCTCATCTTCTTGACTTGGTCCACATGCAATCCATCGAGCTCATCTCTAGATGTGGTCTTGATGCATAGGCTCGTGAATCGACCGGTGCTAGCTTCCAACTTGACATTTTATCCTTTGTTGAAGCTCCACACCTACTAAGATCTTGATAAGGAATCTGTCACTAATTAAACACAAGATCATTAGTAAACATAACTTCATGAGTTGATCATCATCAAAACTAGAGTGATAGGCCCTTGGGCCAACAAATAGCAAGTCTTTTTCTGCTATACTTGAACACTAAATCTAATTTCTTTCACCTAGAAATAGAACACCAAAATTATTAAAAAATAATTACACCGTTCCCTCCCCGACAACTGCGCCTAAAATTGATTGTAGAAATGCGAAGAATTACCGTGTAGCCTAGGGCTAACGGGTCGTGTCCACGAGGAGGAATGCGATGAGAGTATTTCGGTATTTTATTTTAAAAACAAAGATTGGTGTTGGTGTTTTTTTAAAGTGAAAAGAGAATGGATAGTAGAGAGATGATTAAAAGAAAACTTAAAACTTGGAAAAACTTTTGGAGAAAGTGACCTTTAAAAGGCTTTAAGAGTGACTGTGTTTATTTGTTTTTAATATAGAAGAATCCGGGCCCACTATTCTATTGTTCAACCATGTGTCATTCCCTTGAAAGTTTAAATTGCCTCATTGAATTCATAGGCGAAGATTTAAGTCATGTAAAAAGATATCAAGTAAAACACATAAGATAGTTTTTAGAAATTGAACTTAAGATTTGAAATCATTTTTTAAGTTGAATATTAAACCATCAAAGCATTATAGCAAGCATGGAATAAAAACAAGTTCTTTTTAAGATCTTTTTCAAGAGTTAGTTCAAATTATTTCCCATCCTCATGTGCCTTCAAGAACACTTGTCAATATGCAAGGCTTAATCTAGGCATCCACATGATTCATTGAGTTCTTTTTAATAGAGATCGATCAAGAAGAAGAACATCATAGAAGAAGAAGAATAGTGAGCCCAGAAAATTGATTTAGCTACTTATGAAGATGAAATAGTAAACAATAAAATGAATTAAAAGCATAAACATACCAGTAAAGTTGAGTAGAGATAAGCATTGGTGATTATCCTTTGATTGTCACTTCAATAGTCAATTACACACTCTTTTCCTCTCTCTCTCACTTATTACTTGACTAAACTACAAAAATAAAAATGATATTCAACTTCTCATAAACCATCTAACTATGATCCTGAATCCTAAAAATAAAGTTAGAAAATTAAGCTAGTTTTCGATCCCTCTCACTGCAAATTTCCTGGTTTATAGGGAAAAGCAAGAGGGGGAGCGTGAGCAGATAGGGAAAGCAAATACTCCCCCTATCTCAACAGAAGAGCTGCGGATCCGCGACTTTGGACACGGATCTGCGGCCTGGATGTGGCCAACTGGCCACAACCAAGAGGAGATGGATAAATATTTTGTGTTTTCTCCTTTTATCCAATGGGATTTCTCGTTTGATCTTCTAATTTCGATGATTCTTCTTCTGATCTTCGGTTAACCAACTGGATCTATAAAAATCTGAGTTTAACCATATTTATTTGCTGCTATCTTCTAATTTTCAGCTGAAGTTTGCCCCAATCCTTAATTCTGAATTTCAGTGGGCTTTTGGGCTTCATTTTCTCTTCTTTCTCCCTTCGTAAAGGCCTGCACATTATTAAATATCAATAAGACTAAATAACAGGGTTTATTTGATTTTAAATATGAGAATGTGACAAATATATATGCAAAATCAATGACCAATCATTGGGGAAAGGTATTTCTATTTTGAAATTTTAAAAAGATTGCATTTGCGATGCGTACCAACTTAGGAAACAAACTAAGTCCTCTTTCAAAACTGATCGGTCGTTAATATTGCACATTCATTATCATATTCTCATACTTATTATAGAATAAACTCTACTTTTTCCTAATTATTGTGTAATTTATTGGCAGGCCCATTACTAAAAGAGAGGGAAGAGAAATGAGCCCAAAAGCCCATCAAATTCTGATTTAAATCAGAATTAATTCGAAGTCAGTAAATCAGAGCAGATTAGGTTGGTTCAGATTGGTGGAAAACCAGTTAGAACAAATTCTTACAAATAAATCGGTTGAAGCCAAAGATCAAAGGCCATTTCGTCAAAATCTTGGACTTAAACTGCAAATCCAGCTGAAGATAAAATAATCTCTCGAAACCAGGGACCCCCACCACTCGGCTGTGGCCACCTGGCCATAGGAATACCGCGGAAACGCGGCAATTGTCGCATTTTCGTGGCTTTATTAGAGAGTTAGGGGGAGCGTTTGCTCCCCCTATCTTCATACGCTCTCATAGGTTGGGTTTTGCCTATAAATACTGAAATTTTTAGAGCGTACGAGAACGACCAAGCAGAGAGTAGAACTTAGGCTAATTTGTATTTTGTAACTTAGGTTTTTATTTTCTTTCATGTAAATTTTATTTTCTTTATGTAACTGAGAGGAGAGGATACTTTCATGGGGGAATGAGAGCAAGCTTGTACTGCAGGTGACACCGGTGTAAGTGATCTCTTCTTCTATTGTTATTTGAATTGAATCAAAGTTACTTTTGAAATCACCTAGAGGGGGGATGAATAGGTGATGGTGCTAATCTAGAAACTAAATGCGGAAGCTAAAACTAATTTGCAACACACTTAATACAACCAACGAGTGTAGCCGAATTCCCCGTGAAGGGCTCTGGACTAACTCATCTTGATTCCCCTAGATAAGGGTTGAGGTGCTATATGAAGCTCTCGTGGTTAAGTATAAGTGAGGCACACACAAACAAACCAAGCATGTAATATGAATAGGCAATGTGAATATATGCAAGGCACAAATGCAAGCAAATAAGATATGGCAATATGAATGATGCAATGCACAAATGTAAAGAGAGAGAGTTAGAGAGACAATGGATCAAACGCAAACACAAGGATATGTTTCGAGGTTCGAGCCCCTAGCTCTACGTCCCCGCCTTCACCGAGAAGGATTTCTAATCCACTATCTTGTCCACCGAGGACTCCCACCGAGGGAACCTCCACAGAGGAGGATTTGTACAACAAGGGAGTACCGAACTCCTCTCTCAACCAACAACCTCAATCTACCTCTACCGAAGAGGGATAGGCCCGTAGCAAAACAACCAAACTCCACCTCTCACTCGAGGGAGCAAACAACAATCCTTAACCTCTACCAAAGAGGGAGCAACCCAACAATGAAAGGGTTTACAACTTGGTGGTATCTTTCAACCACAAACAATCTCTTTTCCACAAAACAAAAGATCCTATAGAATAGGATAGAATGATATAGCTCAAGTGAAAATCAAGGTGTTTTTGGAAATCAAATAACAAAGAAAAACTACTTGGGAAACCTCTTGTAAATGATAGAAATTAAGATCCAAAACAATATCCCAAAAACTTAGTTTTCTTTGAATTTTCCAAAACCCTTGAAAACAAAACAAAGATGAAATCTTTTAAGCTTTAAACACTTTTGAAAACTTGTTTTAAACACTAGAGAATAGGCAAATTTTTCCTCTTAAAAATCTTGGCCAAAATCCCAAAGAAATGGGGTTTATATAGGCCCAAACAGAAAACTAGCCGTTGGCTGAAATTGTCAGCCAGAACAGCTGGCGGTCGACCGCTCGGTCGACCGCCAACGGTCATAAATATGACCGTTGGAGGATCCCCGTCGACCGCCCGGTCGACCGTCCAAAAACAGAGAGCAAAGCTCTCTGGCCGGTCGACCGGTCGGTCGACCGAGCCCTGTGCCTGGCCAACGTGCACAAGTCTGTGCACGACCGGTCGACCGACTCTAGATCCCGGTCGACCGGCCCGGTCGACCGCCAGAGCCTGGCAGGCAGCAATTTGGGTCAGAAAAACTTGTTAAAAATATTCTAATAAATTCCATAAATCTTCTAAAAATTCATAAAAATAGTTTTATCATATTACATGGATATACAAACATGTGATAAATATTTCAAGACAAAAATCAAACATTTTGAACCATTTTTGTGTCTTATAAATTTTATCAAAAACCAAAACCTGTATTTTATCAAACTTGAAATTTTCAATAGGAAATCTGATTTTTCCTAAAACTCATAGAAATACAAAAACATGATATTTGAACATTATTAGGCATGTTGCATATGGACATAGGTCCAATATACAAGAAACAAATATATATCATAGTTTTTGTCTTTAAATCCAAAATATGTTTTGTTAAAAATATCAAAACATAAAACGTGTGTGTGTATAGTGCACTTGAGCATATCAACTATCTAATCTTTACACATGGATCTAAAACACACTAAACTAAACTATGGATACCTAAGTCTTCTTGACGATCTTCATCTTCAAGTCGACCCGATCCAAAACTCCGTGATCCACGAGCTAGGCTATGTATGATCTTGATGCTCGGGCTCTGGAATCACCATGTGAAAGCTTCCAAACTCCTCTAGTTGAAGCAATCACCAACTAATATCTTGCTAAATGATCTGAAACTAAAATCACAAGATTATTAGTAAACATAACTACATGAGTTAATCATCATCAAAACTAGAGTGGAAGGCCTCTGGGCCAACAACTTTTTCTTCTTTACTCTTGTTTTCGTTTACTCTCCTTTAATGTGTTGCAATCCAAGTGAATCTGATAGCCTTAAGACTGCTTCGCCATTACAAGTGCCCTTAATGGCCTATGATGATGAACAACCATTCTCTTACTAGTATAGCTTGCCCTTTTATTCTTAGTGTATATTGGGGATGGGAAAGATCCTACACGCCATGCTTGATTGCCTTCAAAGACAAGGTAAGTCGTAGCTACGAATCCAAGGAATATGCGCACCAAAGGAGGTAAGTAACTTTTAGATTCTTTTCTTTTTATTCTTTAGTTTAGAACACCACAATCTACCACTTCTTTTATCACTCCTTTTCCATTTCTTTGTACATATCATTTCTAGTTTCTCCATCTTCTTGATCTACCATCTTCTTCCTAATTTAACTTTAACCTAATTTTTCCTTTTTCTTTACAAGAACTAAAAGAAGAATTTTAACCATCCTTTGTATCTTAAAAGAAAACTTACTAAAAAGCATCTATCCCTAGTCCCTCCTTGTGGATCATGACCCGCATACCCACTTGCTATAGTGGTAGAATTAAGCAACTTGCACTACTGTTTTAAAAGTTCTAAAATTCTGTATTTTTTTGCAGGTTCTAACTCAATCAAATTTTGGCGCCGTTACCGGGGAGGGACGGTAAGTAATTCTCATTAAAGTTTACATTTTTGGTTAACCTTCTTATTTAACAATAAGGAACTTTTGTTGCAGTGGGCATATAAGTGGCCTTGGACTCTGCAAAAGAAAGCAGAGCCAAGAAGCCCTCAGATTTGCTACATTCCTATGGCAATCTGAGTGAACTACTAACCTGCATTTTCTGCAGGTTAGCTGAATTGCAAAGTTTAATATCTGTAGCTATTAATTTCCTTGTTTGTCTCACTGTACTTACTTTCTAACCTCAACAGTAAAATGATATTTGTTAAATGCTAAAAACGGTTTAGACTTTGCATTTAGGCACGTGTCTAATTCGTTTACATTTTACATTATTGTTGAAAAGTGCTGGAGTAAAAGGTATGTTTGCATGGCATATGGTTTAGGAAACATTCTTGAGTGATTATTTGCTTGTTGAATGTTACTTTTCTTTATCCTGCACACTTTGCACAATCAATCTTAAGGGCTTTCCTATAAACAAGATAAGGTGGGGAAGTCATTACCCTCCCTTAGTCCACAAACAATCTCCTCACTCACTAACCCAAGTCTTACTAAAAATGAGTAGACATTGGCCCTAGGGACATCTCAGACTCAATTAGGAGATTATCCTAAGGGGGAATGTGTTAGAATTTGACTCCTACCAAATCAGTGTCTAAGGAAAGAGATTGAGGGGCGAAACCCCGAAGGCTGGTGGTTTGGCTTAATTAGGCCCGTCGTTTTTACGCAGATACCTCCCACCAATCTTGCCCTGACCTGGCTGATTAGCTTGTGGTCAAAGTCTGCATTATACCTCCTGTGTACAGTCTAACTAGTTAGGAGTCGTCTAGGTCAAAAGTCTACCCTAACTTAGTTTAGAATTTTTTTTTCTTTCTTTTTATTTGTTTGCTTATTTGTTTGTTTTCTTTGTTTGTGTTAACATTTCCTGTGTGATATGGTTATAATAATAATTCTTTCAATTTTAATGATAATCCATATTACACCCGACCTCTTTTTCGGATATTACCAACCCGGCATATCATAACTTTAACCAACCTAGTGTGCCAGATTGGTCTTATCCGAATCATTACATGCCCCAGTCCCAATACTATGAACAAGACTGGAATAATCATCACTACTCTTCACAGAGTCAATGGGGATACAACTCCCCCGAGTCATATTGTCAACTACCATACCAACATCCAGCTTCATATACTCCTTCTCCTGAACAACCATTAGAAGAATCAATTGACTGAAAAAAGAGGATGGAAGCTTTAGATGAGCCTGAGCGACGAATTCAAATTTTAGAAGACTCAAAATCTCGTAAAAATTTTCAAGTCACAGATCCTTACTCTATTTTTCAAGGAGAACATGCCAACTTAGAAAAGAGTATGAAAACTATGATTCAATGTTAAAATGATCCACTCGATATGATAGAAGCAAGAATTAGTAGATTGGAGAACATGCGTAGGAATAAGGAAACTTTCCCTATTCAATCTTTGACTATTCCTAGCACTTCTAACCATATTGATGAAAACCAAGAATCATGGTAACTTGAAGACTTTGACCAAGATTCAGTTTCACCACAAAGCCTTGAACTTGACCAATATCAACTCATTAACGAATTGGCATGTTTTCATTTTAATGAGATTGAATTTGATCATGAATGTGAACCCGATCCCCAACTTTGTGATTCAGTTTCCATCTTCGAATCTATGTTGACTCCGGTATTCTTACCCAATTTGGACCAATTTCTTGAGCCAACATTTATTCCCGTACTCATAGATTTAGAAATTGAATCACTAATTTTGGATAGTCACATTCTATTGATGGGAAAAGAATGTGAATATCAATTCTTGGACTTGGTCTCAACGCTTGAACCAAAACTAACTCTCGAACCCAAAGTTAATTTTCTTGAGTTAGTATTGGTTCCTGAACCTATCATTCTTGAGTCCAAGTCAACCATTCCATCAAGTCACATTCTTTTGTTGGACATAGGTATAGACCATGATGACTCTGTGATGATTTTTTAGGACTGGTCATGTAAAGAGAGTAAGTTTCACGATAGGATCTTTCATGATCCTATTCATACTGGGGACTGTAAATATGTAAATAGAAAAGAGGTCAATAAAGGTAGGTTTCGTGAACCACATCATTATCTTGATTGGGTAGCAACGCTTGAACCAATCAGACCACCACCGGAACCACCACCTTAAGGTAGTATTTTCCTTCCCTTTCTTCATTTTCATGCATCCATGCATTAATTCATATATTGAGGACAATGCATGAGATAGGTGTGTGATTGAAACTTGAGATTGCAAAGAAAAAGTTAAAGTTAAAGTTCTCAGTCTCAATTCTATCCGCTGCAGCAAGGGCCAAAGCGGGTCGATCCACAGGGAAGGATGCGATGCAAGCTTTTCGGATGATTTCTCTGTATCCTTAGAACAAAACAAAAGAGAGATTAGATTTAGAATATATGATTGGAGATATGTGATTTTACTGATCTTCTACCACAACCCATAGTGCAAGTCTTGAATATTGAATATCATCTTGAAATACATAAAATCTATCCTAGGTTTATTAGAAAAGATTCAAGCAAGAAAAAATGATATTAGAATCTAACTAGTTTGCACTACTAAAAATCCAACAAGTGTTCATCCTAACTTCTAAGTACAGCATAAGAAAAGTCTCACCTTAAGGTTATGCTGTCAAAGTACTTAAGCATGAAGTTGTGAAGAATAGTTTAGAGGTGTAACCTAGATTAGAAAAATTAACTATCAATTTAATCTTCAAGCAATCTGTCTTAAACCTAGGGTTTCTAAAAATTATTATCAATCCATTCAATTCCTAAACTGCTCTAAGGTTGTTTAAGAAATCAGCAAACCACACTTTAGAATTAGTTAATCATCTTTTTTTTTTATATTTTTAATTTTTTTATTTTGTTTAATATGAAGAATTGTGAGAGAAAGAAGAACAAAACAAATAGAAAGATCACAGAGTAAAACGAAATTAAATGACAAGAATTTAAATGACAAAAAAGGTAACCTTTATTTGAAATCGCGTCCAAATACAATGCTCCTTCTTCTCCAAAGTATGCTAAAAACGAAATGAAGATTACAGAAATTTGAAAAGAGAAAACTAAAGAAACCCTAATTTCCCGTCTCTGGATGCGCCTCTCTGTTGCTCTGCAGGGGTATTTATAGGAGCTGGAAGAAGTAGAGTCCCGGTAAACTCTCGTGCAAAAGCAGGTATCCCCTCTCATCCATCTGGCCGCGGAAACGCGGCTTTGGCCGCGTTTCCACGGCCACAGCCTTGTCCCTGGCCACGCGCTTTCGCGCGTGGCCTCCTCTGGTCCGTCCATCTGGGTACATCCGTTTAGATCTGGCATCTCGACTCTTTATTTTGAAAATTCGGGATAACTTGGGAAGCAAGTTACCCTAAATCCAAATCTCTTCAAAACGAATTTTATCTTTGCACTCTCCTTCTTTTATCTTTATCCTCATCCTGCAAGCATTTAGGGTTGAGTAGAAGTCTATCCCTTCCCTCTTCTTTTAGTATTTGTAACTTTGACACTTGGTAATTGCAACTTTGACATTTGGTAATTGCAACTTTTGCATTGGGCTTGGACATGGGCTTTTGGGCTTCATTTAAGCTTTTATTCTTTATTTGAATAAATACTCAAGGCCTGCACATATTAAATAACAAAACTTTAGTAATAGTGCATAATTAAAAGAATAAATAGGAAACATGATAGTAAATGTAGTGATAAATATGCAATTTTTACTACCTATCACAACCCCACACTTATCTTTTTGCTCGTCCTTAAGTAAAAATAAAAAAGAATAAGAAAAGAAAAACTAGTCTAGCTAACTCACTTTCGTAGGAATCATGGTTGCACTTAGCATGTGTAACAAGCCGTTAAACCTCTAGGTTAACCTAGAGGACGAGTGTTGTCTCGTGAAGGTTTTCAGCAGATTACACCCACAAAATCCATAAAAAGGAAAATATTTGAAATATGTTTGAAGAGACCAAGTAGTCTATAAGTTTTAGGATTATCATTTTTATTCATTCTTAAACTTAGTCTTTATATAGTAAATTGTTATCCATTTTAGGTAAGGATCAAAATTGAATTTTTGTATAGTCTTTTTCGTCACCAAAAGTCATATGCATCCTTGTGAATCTTTCCTAGGAATTCCTTAACTTGGACTCTCATGTCTCTTTATTATTATTATAATTATTTTTTTTCTTTTTTTTAATATGTATAACTCATCTAATTTTCTTTCGTGTAAGTATCAAGGCTTCTTGAGGCCCTCATACCTAACTAATTGACTATTAGATGTGTTAATACATATATAATATTTTTTAGTTTTCTTAGGCTTTCTAATCCACCCATGTAGCGAACTTAAAGTCGGTGACTCCCAAACTGGTTGGTTTTAGGGCACCAGGTGAGAAAACACCCCACGGACTCAAATTCGAGTGAACTAGGCCACAAAACCAAGGACTTTATTTTTTAAAATCACCTTTAGGCTTGAATACTTATGCTTCTTGAGGCACATGTATCCAGCTTAATTAGTGAATTTCTTTATTTTTTTTATATTTTTTTTTACGAGGCACATGAGTCTTTGTCTTAGAATCCTAGATATGCATTAGGTATGCACATTTCATTAAGGTAAAAATCAAGACTAATTACTTATTCAATTTCTCCTCCTATACCTAAAAATTCAACAATTTATTTATTTTGACCAAGTTTTTAGAAATCCTAATCATGATTTTCCTAATTCTTAAGACTAACTTAGATTTCTGTCAAAAGATAAGTAAAAATATTGTCCTTTTTATAAAATTTTTTTAATTTTTTAAATTTTTTTTTGTTATGTTAGAACAAATAAAGAGAAAAAGAATAAAATTATATATATATATATATTTTTAATTTTTAATTTTTAATTTTTTTAATTTTTACATTTTACCCTTCCCCCACACTTGTCTCATGCATTGTCTCCAATGTATGAATGAAATGCATGGATGCATGAATTGGCAGAGAGATAGAGTTACCGATACATTGGGTCAAAAAGACCCATGACTGCTTTTACTTCCGGAACTGATTCCAAAAAGATTTTAAGACGTTGACCATTTACCTTGAATGTACTGCCATTTTTTGGGTCGTAGATCTCTATGGCTCCGTGTGGAAACACAGTCTTAACAATGAAGGGCCCTGTCCATCTTGATTTTAACTTGCCGGGAAAGAGATGAAGTCTAGAGTTATAGAGTAACACTTTTTGTCCTTGGACAAAAGTTTTTCTCGTGATGAACTTATCGTGAAAAACCTTAACCCTATCCTTCGTAATTTTCGCATTATCATATGCTTCGTTCCTCAATTCTTCCAGTTCAGAAATTTGCAATTTCCGAAGCTCACCGGCCTTTTCTAGATCGAAATTCAGCTGCTTAATTGCCCATAAGGCCCGGTGCTCTAACTCAACAGGAAGGTGGTAAGCCTTTCCAAAGACTAGTCTGTAGGGAGACATTCCTAGAATCGTTTTAAAGGCAGTCCTATATGCCCATAGGGCATCCACCAATTTGGTGGACCAGTCCTTCCTATTCTGATTCACAGTTTTCTCCAAGATAAGCTTGACTTGCCTATTGGAAACTTCAACTTGTCCACTGGTTTGAGGATGGTATGGCGTAGATAACTTGTGAGTTATGGCATATTTTCGCATAAGAGCTTCAAAAATTCTTTGCAAAAATGTGTACCATTGTCACTAATTATGGCACGAGGGGTTCCAAAGCGCGAGAAGATGTTTTCTTTCAAGAATTTGACAACAACTTTGTTGTCATTTGTCTTGCAAGGGACGGCTTCAACCCATTTCGATACGTAATCTACGGCCAACAAGATGTATTGGTGCCCAAACGAATTAGGGAAGGGTCCCATAAAATCAATGCCCCAAATATCGAAAAGTTCTACTTCTAGAATTGAATTTAGGGGCATCATATTTCGTTTAGAAATCCTTCCTATCATTTGACATCTTGTGCACGTTTTGCAAAATTCAAATGCGTCTTTAAACAAAGTTGGCCAATAAAAGCCACTTTGTAGGATCTTTTCGGCAGTTTTGCGGGGACCAGTGTCCACCGCAAGCAAATTCATGACAAAAGGCTAGAATGCTTCTAGTTTCCTCATCGGGGACACTTCTCCTAATAATTTGGTCGCTACAATATTTGAAAAGGTAAGGATCTTCCCATATGTAATACCGGACTTGAGACTAGAATCAGTATCTATCCTGTTTTGACCAATTAGGTGGTGTTTGGTTTGTGACTAAGTAATTTACTATGTCGGCAAACCATGGTTCCTTAGAGATAGCTAGAAGTTGTTCATCGGGAAAATTGTCATTGATGGGCAGTTCGTCAGAAGGTGCGTTTGGCACACGAGAGAGATAGTCTGCGACAACATTTTCAACACCTTTTTTATCTCAAATTTCGAGATCAAATTCTTGAAGGAGGAGGATCCAACGAATGAGTCGGGCCTTCACATCCTTTTTTAGCATTAGGTATCGAAGTGCAGAATGGTCGGTGAAAATCGTGGTCTTGGTCCCAAGTAGGTATGGGCGGAATTTCTCCAAAGCGAACACTACTGCCAAGAATTCTTTCTCGGTTGTAGTATAGTTCATTTGGGCGTCATTGAGTGTCCTACTTGAATAATAGATCACGTGTTGCTTGTTATCCTTGCGCTGTCCTAAGACAGCGCCTATCGCAAAATCGGAGGCATCGCACATGATCTCAAAAGGGTTGGACCAGTCCGGAGGTGAGATGATAGGTGCAGAGATGAGTTCCAATTTCAACTTCTCCCACGCACTGTTACACATATCGTCAAAGATGAAGGGCACGTCTTTAGCTAGGAGGTTTGTAAGGGGTCTAGCAATTTTGCTAAAATCCTTAATGAACCTACGGTAAAACCCAGCGTGTCCTAAGAAAGAACGAATGTCCTTCACGCATTGTGGAATTAAAAGTTTGGCTATGATCTCCACCTTAGCCTTGTCTACTTTGATCCCTTCCCTAGATATCTCATGACCTAGGACAATCCCATGCTGCACCATGAAGTGGCACTTTTCCCAATTGAGGGTCAAGTTCTTTTCGGTGCATCTATTCAGCACTAGCTCCAAGTGATGGAGACATTGGTCAAATGAATTCCTATTGACGGAGAAGTCGTCCATGAAAATCTCTAAGAAGTGCTCGACCATATCAGAAAAAAGGCTTAACATACAACGTTGGAATGTGGCGGGGGCATTACATAGGACGAAAGGCATTCGACGATAGGCAAATGTCCCAAATGGGCACGTGAACGTTGTCTTTTCTTGGTCCTCCGGGGCTATTGGGATTTGGTTATACCCTGAGTAACCGTCCAAGAAACAGTAATACTCATGACTGGCTAATCGTTCCAGCATTTGGTCGATAAATGGGAGGGGAAAATGATCTTTCCTAGTGGCGGCGTTCAACTTGCGATAGTCTATGCATACTCGAACTTTGGTGGGCAATCGTGTTTGCACTAACTCATGCTTGTCGTTTTCTACCACAGTAAAGCTAGACTTCTTAGGGACCACATGCATTGGGCTAACCCATTCGCTATCGGAAATGGGATAAATGATCCCATTATCTAACAGTTTTACTATTTCAGCTTGTACAGCCTCTTGCATGAGTGGGTTTAGCCTACGCTGTGGATCCCTCTTCGGTTTAACCCCTTCCTCTAGATGGATTCAATGCTGGACTATCGTAGGGCTCAGTCCCTTGATATCTACCATAGTCCAACCAATGGCTTCCCTATGTCTCCTAAGGGTTGCCAGTAGGTCTTCCTCTTGCCTATTAGTCAAATTGGAGGCAACTATGACTGGTAACGTCTCTTTTTCACCTAGGTAGGCATACTTAAGATGTTTAGGTAAGGTCTTTAACTCCAATGAAGGAGGTGGCTCGATGGGTGGAGGTGTTAAGCTTGAATTTTCCATCACTATAGAACTTGGATTTGCTGCCCATTCAATCTCATCAAGGTTGAGATCACTTGATTCTAACTCTTCCTCTTCCTTTGACTCTAGTATGATCTCCTCATTGTGCTCACTCGTCAAGTTTTCAATGAAGTTAACCTCAAAGGGTTGGTCGGTGTCATAGGGATGCTTACCTAAGTTGAAAACATTGATTTCCTTGGTCATATCCCCAAAAGTCAATCTCATGAATCCGTTTCTACAATTTATGATTGCATTCGCGGTTGCTAGGAACGGGCGTCCTAAGATGACGGGAGTTTGGGACCTAGGATTAGACACAGGTTGTGTCTCTAAAACAATGAAATCGACGGGATAAATGAATTCTCCCACCCGTACGAGGACATCATTGATCTCTCCCTTAGGAACTTTGATTGAGCGATCAGCCAATTGGATTGTAACTTGGGTTGGGTTGAGTTCTCCTAATCCAAGTTGTTGATATACGGAGAAAGGAAGCAAATTAATGCTAGCTCCTAAATCGAGGAGTGCTCGATTGATTTCAGCTCGACCTATTGTGCAAGAAATGGTAGGGCAACCAGGGTCCTTGTACTTGACTGGGATCTGGTTGGACAATAGCTCACTAATGTTAGTGGCTAGAAAAACCTTCTTAGGCACATTTGTCTTTCTTTTCTTGGTGCACATGTCCTTAAGGAATTTGGCATAACTAGGGACCTGTTGGATTGCATCAAGAAGTGGTATATTGAGCCTAACCTGATTGAATACCTCGAGTAGTTTCTCCATATGTGCATTATTATTACTCCTAAGCCTATCCGAAAATGGGGCTATAGGCTAGTGCACCTGTCCTGCTGATTTCTCAACTTCATTTTCTTTGGAGTTTTGCGGAGATGGAGTGGAACTAGATGGAATGGACAACTGAGATGGGTCTTGTGGCATGGATACGTGATTATCAACTTGTTTCCCTGATCTTAGTGTATGAACCAAGTTATAGTGATTTTGGTCTTGAGCCTCATTGGCTTGCCTAGGATTCCTAGGGTTTGGCAATGCTTGACTTGGTAGAGTTCCTCTTTGTCTTTCTTATTGATTCAGTTGGATCTCTATCCTAGTCAAGACTTGAGCCAGCGTGTCATGGCTTTTAACTAGAGTGTCCACCTTTCTTTCCATGTTGGAGAGTCTTGTTTCCATTTGTGAATATTGAAAAGAGTGTGGAGGATTTTGACTAGGGAAATTTTGTTGATAGGGTGGATTTTGGAAATTGTTGGAGAATTTGGGCCTAGTTTGATCATTGTTGCTTGGGCCCTATGAAAAATTGGGATGATTTCTCCAACCGGGATTGTAGGTGGGCGAATATGGATTGTTGGCGGGCCTTGTGAAGGCCGCACTCATATGTTCGGGTAAGGTTTGATGCGCGATAAAGACGGGACATTCCTCGAACACATGGTTCATGTCTTGACAATAAGTACAGCCCGCCGAAGGTGTTGGGCTGACTTGGTTCACAGAGACTGGTTCTTTAGTTTCAAGAGCTTCTAGTCTTCGCATCACAGCAGCTAACTTAGCATCGGTAGCTATGTTGGCCTCAATGGAATGGATACCTCCTTTAGAAGAAGTAGGGTCATTAGTCCTAAATTTTTCCGGAGTTGGTTCCCATTGGATGGTATTATCAGCTAATTCTTCATATAATAACCATCCTTCATTTTCGTTCTTTTTCAAAAATCCTCCTTGGCACATGGATTCTAATAGCGTTTTAGTTTGATATTCTAATCCATCATATAGAACTTGGCAAAGTCGCCATTTCTCTATCCCATGGTGAGGGCATTGGGCAAGGAGGTCATTAAAACGTTCGAAATATTTCCAAAAAGGTTCATTGGCTGTTTGCTTAAACTGTAAGATGCTATCCTAATTAGTGCAGTCTTGTGGACGGGATAAAATTTCTTTAAGAAGGCCTTAACGAAATTATCCCACGAAGATATTGAACCGGCCTCTAGACTGTAAAGCCATTTCTTTGCTAAGTCTTTCAAAGCGAATGGGTCAAACCGTAGTTTGATGGCATCTTCTCCTAGGCTGGGTATCTTCATCATGAGACATACTTCTTCAAATTCCCTTATGAAAAAGTATGCATCCTCAGATTCAAGTCCATGAAATTTGGGAAGAGTGTTGATGTATTGTGGCTTGAGCTCAAATTGGTCAACACCTTCATCGGATAACTGAATGCAAGAAGGAAGAGAGGTCCTAATAGGATAGAACCTATCTTGTAGTGACGGTGGTTGTGCCATGTGTGAGTCGGGCTTTTGCTCGGGTGGTGAACTGGTTCTAGTTAGTCTAGATGGAAGTGGGTCTCTCGACCAAGCGGACATGCACAATTAGCAAACAAGTTCACCCAATCAATCAATAAAAAAAAGAAAAACAGTCAAAATTCCTATTCTAGGGTAAGCCTTGACCTAGACGACTCCTAACTTTAGAATGTCCTTAGGAGGTATATTGCCGACCTTAACCACAAGTTAATCGGCCAGGTAGGTGGCAAGACCGGTGGGAGGTTTTCCGTCAAAGACGTTCCTTAATTAAATAATCACTGATCTTCGGGCTTTCAGCCCTTAATCCCCTTCCTAGACACCGATTTGGTAAGAGTTAATTTCGAACAACTTCCTCCTTCGGCCAATCTCCTAGTGAGTCCGAGTTAACCTAGGGCCAACGTCTAGTCAATTTTTACTTAAGGTTAGGGTTGTGAGTGTGACGGAGATGATTTGTGGGCCAAGGAAGGGTGATGAAATCCCCACTTTATCTTGTTAATGGGTTTTGCCCTTAAAATTTTTTGTGTACGTGTAAAGCAGTAGATAAGTAATCACTCAAAAAGCAGTAAATCAGCCAAGAGTGTTTCCTAATCTATATGCAATGCAAACGTACCTTGTCGCCAGCACTCTTTAACAAAATTAAAAAATTGAATAGACACGTGCCTACGATGCAAGAGTCTAATTTTTTTTTATTTTTTTAAACAAGTAAGTTACTGTTAATTAATTAGCAGTATGCAGGGTGATCACAGAGAATATTTAACAGAGCAGTAAATTAAACTTGCAAATTGCAGCAACCTGCAGAAAACAGAGTGAGTAGTAAACTACTCAGGCCGCGGAAACACGGCAAATAGCCGCGTTTGCGCGGCTCTGTAGTAGGCTCTGTTGCTCTGCCTTCGAGGGCAGAGGCACAGAGTTGCTATATGTCCTTTGCTGCTATTAGTTTTCCTGTTCTCCAAACCTGCAAACAGAAAGAATAAAAGAATTAGTTTTGAGAAAATCATGCCGTTCCTTTCCCGGCAACGGCGCCAAAATTTTGATTGAAACTTGAGATTGCAAAGAAAAAGTAAAAGTTAAAGTTAAAGTTCTCAGTCTCAATTCTATCCGCTGCAGCAAGGGCCAAAGCGGGTCGATCCACAGGGAAGGATGCGATGCAAGCTTTTCGGACGATTTCTCTGTATCCTTAGAACAAAACAAAAGAGAGATTAGATTTGGAATATATGATTGGAGATATGTGCTTTTACTGATCTTCTACCACAACCCATAGTGCAAGTCTTGAATATTGAATATCATCTTGAAATACATAAAATCTATCCTAGGTTTATTAGAAAAGATTCAAGCAAGAAAAAATGATATTAGAATCTAACTAGTTTGCACTACTAAAAATCCAACAAGTGTTCATCCTAACTTCTAAGTACAGCATAAGAAAAGTCTCACCTTAAGGTTATGCTGTCAAAGTACTTAAGCATGAAGTTGTGAAGAATAGTTTAGAGGTGTAACCTAGATTAGAAAAATTAACTATCAATTTAATCTTCAAGCAATCTGTCTTAAACCTAGGGTTTCTAAAAATTATTATCAATCCATTCAATTCCTAAACTGCTCTAGGGTTGTTTAAGAAATCAGCAAACCACACTTTAGAATTAGTTAATCATCTTTTTTTTATATTTTTAATTTTTTTTTATTTTGTTTAATATGAAGAATTGTGATAGAAAGAAGAACAAAACAAATAGAAAGATCACAGAGTAAAACGAAATTAAATGACAAGAATTTAAATGGCAAAAAAGGTAACCTTTATTTGAAATCGCGTCCAAATACAATGCTCCTTCTTCTCCAAAGTATGCTAAAAACGAAATGAAGATTACAGAAATTTGAAAAGAGAAAAACTAAAGAAACCCTAATTTCCCGTCTCTGGATGCGCCTCTCTGTTGCTCTGCAGGGGTATTTATAGGAGCTGGAAGAAGTAGAGTCCCGGTAAAACTCTCGTGCAAAAGCAGGTATCCCCTCTCATCCATCTGGCCGCGGAACGCGGCTTTGGCCGCGTTTCCGCGGCCACAGCCTTGTCCCTGGCCACGCGCTTTCGCGCGTGGCCTCTTCTGGTCCGTCCATCTGGGTACATCCATTTAGATCTGGCATCTCGACTCTTTATTTTGAAAATTTGGGATAACTTGGGAAGCAAGTTACCCTAAATCTAAATCTCTTCAAAATGAATTTTATCTTTGCACTCTCCTTCTTTTATCTTTATCCTTATCCTACAAGCATTTAGGGTTGAGTAGAAGTCTATCCCTTCCCTCTTCTTTTAGTATTTGCAACTTTGGCACTTGGTAATTGCAACTTTGACATTTGGTAATTGTAACTTTTGCATTGGGCTTGGACATGGGCTTTTGGGCTTCATTTAGGCTTTTATTCTTTATTTGAATAAATACTCAAGGCCTGCACACATTAAATAACAAAACTTTAGTAATAGTGCATAATTAAAAGAATAAATAGGAAACATGATAGTAAATGTAGTGATAAATATGCAATTTTTACTACCTATCAGTGTGAGGGAGGGTTCTAACATAACTTAGGTTTTTCTTTTTATTAAAAAAAAAATTCTTTACTTTTAAAAAAATTTTGAAAATAGAAACAATATTTTGACATATTTTTTGTAAGAAATTAATTCAATTTTAAGGAATAGGAAAATCAAAATTAGGATTTCTTAAACTTGGTCAAAATAAGATTATTTGTTTGATTTTTAGGGTTAGGAAGATAATTTGTCAAAGTAATTTAGTCTTAATCTTTACCTTAATGAAATATGCACACTTCATACACTTACATACTTAGGGTTCAAAAACAAAGATTCTTATGCCTTGTAAAAAAAAAATCTATGAAAGATGAACAAATCTAATTATTGATTAGCTAGGTGCTTTGGCCTAAGTAAGCCTTGGTATTTATGCGAAAGATGATTAGATAAGTTTGAAAAAAAATATATATATATAAATCCTCTGATTAAGCTGGGTATTTGTGCCTAATAAAGCATAAGTATTCACGCCTAAAAGCGGTTCATATAATAAAATTCTTAGTTTTGTGGCCTTGTTTGCTCGAGTCCTTAAGTCCTTGGGGTGTTTTCTCACCCGGTGCCCTAAGACCGTTTGGTTTGGGAGTCACCGATTAATGGCTCGTTACATGGGCAGATTCGAAAGCCTAATAGAACTAAGAAATAATACCACCAATATATATATATATATATATATATATATATATATATATATATATATATATATATATATATATATATATATATATATAAGACATAAGAGTTAGAGTTAAAGAACCCTTAGTCAAAATTTTCACGGTCACAAGGTGCATATGACTTACGGTAAAGTAATAGACTAGATGAGAAGTACAATTTGACTCCTTACTTTGATTGATAATAAATTTTTGAATAGAGATTAAGTTTAGGAATGAAAATTTTGGTTTTCCTATAACATATAGATTACTTAAAACTTACAATAATATTTCAAATATTTTCTTTAAAAATGTGTTTTCAAAATACTAACATTTTTCTCTTTCTTTACGGATTTTGTGGGTGTAATCCACTGAAAACCCTCACGAGACAAAACTCGTCCTCTAAGGGTAACGTAGAGGTTTAACGGCTTGTTGCACATGCTCAGTGCAATCACGTGACCTGCGAAAGTGGTCTAATATTTTTTTGTTTAGTTGTTTTGCTCGAGGACGAACAAAAGATAGGTATGGGGGTGTGATCGGTCGCTAATATTGCACATTCATTATCATATTCTCATACTTATTATAGAATAAACTCTATTTTTTTTAATTATTGTTTAATTTATTGGCATGCCCATTACTAAAGGAGAGGGAAAAGAAATGAGCCCAAAAGCCCATCAAATTCTGATTTAAATCAGAATTAATTTGAAGTCAGTAAATCAGGACAGATCAGGTCGGTTCAGATCGGTTGAAAATCAGTTAGAACAAATCCCTACAAATCAATCGGTTGAAGCCAAAGATCAAAGGCCATTTCGTCAAAATCTCGGACTTAAACTGCAAATCCAGCTGAAGTTAAAATAATCTCTCGAAATCAGGGACCCCCACCACTCGGCTGTGGCCACATGGCCACAGGAATGCCGCGGAAACGCGATAATTGCCGCGTTTTCGCGGCTTTATTAGAGAGTTAGGGGGAGCGTTTGCTCCCCCTATCTTCATACGCTCTCATAGGTTGGGTTTTGCCTATAAATACTGGGATTTTCAGAGCGTACGAGAACGACCAAGCAGAGAGTAGAACTTAGGCTAATTTGTAATTTGTAACTTAGGTTTTTATTTTCTTTCATGTAATTTTTATTTTCTTTATGTAACTGAAAGGAGAGGATACTTTCATGGAGGAATGAGAGCAAGCTTGTACTGCAGGTGACACCGTTGTAAGTGATCTCTTCTTCCATTGTTATTTGAATTGAACCAAAGTTATTTTTTCTTCTTTACTCTTGTTTTCGTTTACTCTCCTCTAATGTGTTGCAATCCAAGTGAATCTGATAGCCTCAAGACTACTTCGCCATTACAAGTGCCCTTGATGGCCTATAGTGATGAACAACCATTCTCTTGCTAGTATAGCTTGCCCTTTTATTCTTAGTGTAGATTGGGAATGGGAAAGATCTTACATGCCATGCTTGATTGTCTTCAAAGATAAGGTAAGTCGTAGCTACGAATCCAAGGAATATGAGCACCAAAGGAGGTAAGTAACTTTTAGATTCTTTTCTTTTTATTCTTTAGTTTAGAACACCACAATCTATCACTTCTTTTATCACTCCTTTTCCATTCCTTTGTACATATCATTTCTAGTTTCTCCATCTTCTTAATCTACCATCTTCTTCCTAATTTAACTTTAACCTAATTTTTCTTTTTCTTTTAAAGAACTAAAGAGAACTTTAACCATACTTTGTAGCCTAAAAGAGAACTTACTAAAAAGCTTCTATCGCTAGTCCCTCCTTGTGGATCACGACTCGCATAGCCACTTGCTATCGGTGTAGAATTGAGCACCTGCACTCTTTATTTAAAAGTTCTGAAATTCTGTATTTTTGTGTGCAGGTAAAACCTCAATAAAAAATAATCAAGGATTGTTGGCCCAAGGGTACACTCTCTAGTTTTGTTTTGATGATTATAAACACATGAAGTTATAAGATACTAATCAAGTTCTAGTGTCTATAAGTTTTCAGGGATCAAGAGTTTTGAAAGATGCTTATTCTTCCTTATAAAGAAGGTATGAGAAGATTAAGTTAATTCAAGGAAGGGATTTTATCGTGAATGATCAAAATGTGAACTTTGGAGAAGCCCTTTTTGATGAAGACTTGAACTTCATGTAACTCCTTATAAGATCTTAGTATGTGAAGTTTTGGTGTTGAATTGATGCTCAAGGAAGAATTACACACACCAAAACAAATTTTAAAAACAAGATTTTCATTTTAGTATTTAAACTTGTTTTTCCTAAGTTAATTAGTACATGATATATACTTTTCCATAATTTTTAAACCAGCTATATACATGTTTCTTACAACCCATATGTTGCCAAAATATTTATCATACTTATATTATTTACTCAAAAATGGGTTTAACTTCAACAACTATACAATTTCTATTTTTGAAGGCGGACCGCCAGCTGTGTTCAGTGTCTTGGACACTGGCTCGATCGACTGAGTGGTCGACCAATTATGCACAACTGATATATAGAGTTGTAACCTTGGGTCGGTTGACCGACCGATCGACTGAGGCTTTTGACCGTTGCTATGTTTAGTCCACCGGTTGATCGACCGGTCTACTGAAGTCCTGTTAGGCTTTAGTGTATTTTTCGACCAGCCGCCTGGTCGATCAACAACCTTCCAAAGGCTAGTTTTGACCAACCGTCGATCAACCAGCCGGCCAACCGACAACGTGAGTCTACTACAGGCTATTTTTTCAAAATCTGACAGTTTTTTGATTTTCTTTAACGACTGTTTTGCTTCTTTTGGCCTAATCACCTTGAGTTAAGGCCAGGGTTTTTATCTAAATGTCTTTAACCATTGCCTATAAATGTATCATTTGAGAAGAAGAGATAACAAGTTTTTGATAAAATTATTCAAGTTTTTGAGATATTGCTTTCAAGAAAAATCAAGTTTTCATTCTCAAGTTTTTCAATTAAAGTTCTTTCAATTCTTAATCATTCTCTAAAGTTTTCAGCTTTTAAAGATTACTCTTTTCACTGAGTTTTTCTCCCACAAACTTCTTGAGCTTCATTTTCTCCACTCAAAATCCTAGAAGTTGTAAAGAGAGAGTTTGTAACATTTGTTTGTTAATCTCAATTGGCTTAGTGCTACCTCTTGTGTAGAGAATTGAAAGTTAGAGTTGTGTATGCCGGATCTTGTGTAGACCTTGTAATCGTGTTACCTTTGTGGTAATCCTTAGTGGATAGTGAAAATCCTTCACGCGGTGAAGGCAAGGATGTAGAGCTTGATGCTCGAACCTCGAAATAAATCTCTTGTGTTTGTGATTATTTTTCTTGCTCTTATTCTATTTCTATTACTTGCACTTGTATTTTTACTTTCATTGTACTTGCTATTCATCTCTAACATCATTCATACTTGTCGGTTTTTCTCTTTCAATTAAGAAGATAATTGAGCACCTCAACTCTTATTCTAGAGGAATATTAAGGAGAAGTTCTAGAGCTCTTCATTGGGATTCCAGTATTATTTTTTGATTCGAGTTGATCATTTGCATTATTCATATAAATTATTGTATTTCCGCATTAGATTAGCATTATACCTATTCACCCGCTCCTAGGTGTGCTTTCAATTGGTATTAGAGTCTTAGAGTCTAGTTTTTGGTTTAACCACCTTAGAGAGATCCTCTTGCTAATCACTCTTATTTGCATCGTTTGCTTGTTTTTACACTAGTATCCATGGCTGAAGGAATCAAGACTCAATCCAAGTTTGATAGCCTTAGGGAAAGTTAAGATGACCTTTTTCTTGCAATACCTAAGTGTTGGCCCAAGGTTACAATCACCCGTCTTTAGTGTGTTTTGATGATTACAAAACATATTAGTTATTTGTACTAATATTATTGGTTGTTTAAGTGTGTTTCAGGTTTTCTATCTTGCATAGGTATTTTCTTCCCTAAAGGAAGGTGACTTGGACTCAAGATAACTCAAATTGGGCTCAAGATGCAAAATTGAAGATCAAGTGGAGAAAGCCCCTCTTGAAGCCTTGAAGTCCTTAGAACTTTGTAAGAATAGAATGTTTAAGTTTGAGTATATGATATTTGGCTCTAGGATACACACACACATTTTTCCTTACAAAATTCTATGTTTTAAAAATGTTTGTTTCTAAGTTTTATGCCTAAGTTTATATACATGTATCCAAACTTGTTACAAATTGAATATCTTGTTTAAAACACGTGTATAGACTATTTTTGCATAATACTTAATTATAAGTATCTCAAAATATTTTTTCACAAAATTTTCCAACTCAAAATCCTGCCAGTTTTCCCTGTTTCAGATTGACCGGCCGACCGCCCGATCGACCGGCGCCTGTGTCAGGACGTGCACGTTTGTGCACATCTGTCGGTCGACCGGCCCGGTCGACCGACTGTAAGCAGGCCACTCTCGGTTTGTTTCGGTCAACCGCCCGGTCGACCGCTCTAAGGAAACTGTGTTTCCTTTAAGGAGACGGTCAACCGGACGGTCGACCGGAGCCCAACGGCTCTTTGCCAGCAAGGCGACGGTCGACCGGACCGGTCGACCGCCAAGCCTGCTGCTAGCCAACGGCTCTTTCCTCTTTGGGCAAGTCTGAAAATCTGTTTTTTCTGTCTTCTTTATCAGAGTTTTAGAGAGTTGTTGGAGGCTTTTTGCAGGTCAAATTAGGTGAAAAGAAAAGAGTTTTAACCTATTCTCTCCTTATAAATAGAGGGCAATAGGTCTTTGTTATTCACTTAGAAAAATCCTTGGTTTTCATTGTTTTCAAGAGAAAGAGAAAAATTGTTTCAAAGCTTTCATTTCCAACTCTTTTAAAGTTTGTTTCTCAGTTGTGTTTGATTGCCAATATCACTCTACAACTGAAGTTTTCTCACCACACTTCATAGAGCCAAAAGTCCTTTACTCATACTATAAAGAAGTTGTAAAAAGAGTGAGAGTGTTGTAAAAGAGTTTGAGAAAGAGTTTTGTGATCTTGAGGAGATCACTATTGTTCCTGTGATCCTTGTTCTTATGGAGACAACTCCTACGTGGAGTTCTTTGTAAGTTGTGAAGCTAAGGGCTTGGGGTCTTTGGTAGACCAAACTTGTACGGCATCCTTGGTGGATAGTGGAAACCCTTCACGGAGGTGAAGGCGGGGACTAGAGCGGTGGCTCGAACCTCGAAACAAATCAATTGTGTTTGCGATTGCTTGCGTTATTCTTGCTTTACATTTCTCTTGCTTTATATTGTCTTCAATTATTTGCTTGAGAACTAACCCTTTTCTTTGTGCAATCTTCTCTTGTTTGTTTTACTTGTGTTGTTGATTGTGTGTATTTCATCATAGCATTTCATTCTTTACTTGTTCGATCATATCTCATATAACACGGTTGCATTGCGCACCTCTAACCCATTTTAAGGGGAATTGGGAGGAAGGAGTTCAGAACCTCTCACGGGGTATTCGGCTCTTAGTCGTGTTTTGAGAGATCGTTGCATCACTCATTCAATTAAGTTTAAAAAGATCATTAGATTAGCAATTACACCTATTCACCCCCCCTCTAGGTGTATTTCAATTGGTATCAGAGCTTGGTTACTAGGCTCTTGGCTTAACAACCCTAGAAAGATCCTAATATTGCTAATCATTTCATTCATTCCCACTTAGTAAAGATGACCGATGGTATTAAGACACCCCCTAAGTTTGATGGACTTAACTTTCCCATATGGAAGGTTAAGATGACCGTTTTCTTGCAATCTCTAGGTAGTCGAGTTGCAAAGGCCGTGACCAAACCTTTTAGTGCACCCCCGGTGATGAATCCACTTGGTCCGAAATAGAGACCAAAGAATTTGATGCCAATGCTAGGGCTCACTATGCACTACTTCAAGCCCTTAATGATGATGACATAGCTAGAGTTATTCATTGCAAGTCCGCATATGAAATTTGGACACATTTACTAGTCACACATGAAGGGACCTCACAAGTGAAGAGGGCTAAGATTGACCTTCTTCGGTCCCAATATGAGAATTTTTGCATGCAAGAAAATGAAACCATAGATGATATGGTTACAAGATTTACAAAGATTACTAATGGACTTTCTTCTCTAGGTGATGCTATTGATAACGATCAAAGAGTAAGAAAGATCATCCGGGCTCTTCCTCCTTCATGGGAAGTAAAAGCAACAACCTTGAAGGAACTCAATGACAAGGAGGAGATGGAGCTAATTGGTCTCATTGGGAACCTCAAAACCCATGAGATGGAGAGGAAAGTGAGGGAGGACATGGCTCCTTCCAAGAAGAAGACCATAGCCTTCAAAAGCCAATCCACACACTCCGACGAAGACGATGAAGAAGAAGATGACGAAGAGCTCTCACTTCTTGTCAAGAATGTCCGGAGGATGTACAACAAGGCGAAATTCCAAGGTAGAAGGAGATGGCAAGGAGGCAAAGAAGAAAGAAAGATCATATGCTTCAATTGCCAAAGACCGGGACACATAATGGCGGAGTGTCCGGATAAAGTGAAGCCCTCCACCTCAAAGAAGCCTCACAAGAAGAAGGCAATGAAAGCTACATGGGATTCCGAGAGCGAATCCGAGGAGGAGATTGATACCGCCAACATGTGCTTCATGGCTAATGAAAGCACAAGTAAGGTAACCCCTTCCACTTCTCCTAATGATGAACTTTCTATGGATGAGTTAGGAGAAGCTTTTGTAGAATTATCTCATAACTATGACTTCTTAAAGAAAAAATATTTGAAAATGAAAAAGGAAAATGAATCTCTTAGTCTTCAAGTTGTAAATCTTTCAAAAGAAAATAATGACTTGCATTCTACTTTGGTTTCCACTAAAAATGAATTTGATAAATATAAGACTTCTTGTAAAGGCAAGTCCCCATTTGTTGATGCTAATGAGATTACCATGCTTAAGGAAAGAATAGATTCTTTAGGTATTGTTTTGAAAAAGTGTAGTGAGTTTGATAAAAAGAAGATAGAGGTCATGTTTCCTAAGAAACAAGCCCCTAAGAAAATTATTCATCATGCTCGTGCTCATGTTCATACCACACAACCTTTACATCGTGGCAAACCCCCAAAGCATGCTCACACTTCACACACTCATCATGCATTCATGTATGGAAGAGTGTTCTCATGTTCACATTGTGGGCGGAAAGGACACTTAGCCAATTTTTGCTATGATAGACTAAGTGCATCTTTTCATAATGTTTGGGTTCGAAACACTAACTTTCAAGGACCCAAGAAAGTTTGGGTACCAAAGTCAACAACTTTGTTAAATGATATAGGTACCTTCCAAAGCCCAACGACGTAGAGGATTGTGGTATCTTGATAGTGGTTGCTCAAGGCACATGACTTGGGATATCAACAACTTTGCAACCCTATCAAGATACCATGAAGGTGGCACCGTCACCTTCGGAGATGACGCCAAGGGTAAAATCATCGGTATTGGTAATGTAAAACTTGGCACATCCCCTTTAATTGAGAATGTAGTTTTAGTTGATGGCCTCAAGCATAATCTCTTGAGTGTTAGTCAATTATGTGATAAAGGTTTTGATGTAGTTTTTGATAATGTTGTTTGTAAAGTAATTGATAGAATTTCTAATGCTTGTGTGTTTTCCGGTTTTCGTGAAAGTAATGTTTATATGATAGATATGTTAAATATGTCTTGTAATATAACATGTTTAAAAGCCCTCGATGACGACTCTTGGTTGTGGCATAGAAGATTAGGCCACATTTCTTTGACCACATATCTAGGCTTAACACAAAGGAAATGGTGAAAGGTATTCCTTATTTGAATTTTGAAAAAGACCGAGTTTGTGACGCATGTCAATTTGGGAAACAAACTAAGCCTTCTTTCAAGTCAATTAAGGATATCATAACATCACGTCCTTTGGAGTTAATCCACATGGATTTATTTGGCCCTACTCAAACCAAAAGTCTAAGTGGGAATAGATTTGCATTTGTTTTAGTTGATGATTTTTCACGTTTTACTTGGGTTTTCTTTCTTGAGCATAAAAATCAAGCATTTTCGTATTTCCAAACTTTTAAGAAAAGAGTTGAAAAAGAAAAAGATGTTTCGATTTTAAGAATAAGAAGTGATAGAGGAGGTGAATTCATTAACCAACCCTTTACCACTTTTTGTGAAGAACATGGAATAAAGCATGAACTATCTTGTCCTAGAACTCCACAACAAAATGGAGTAGTTGAACGGAAAAATCGAACTTTGCAAGAGATGGCTAGGACAATGCTTAGTGAATACGGTCTACCACATTATTTGTGGGCCGAGGCCGTTAATACATCATGCTACATATCAAATCGTGTTTTCTTGTGTAAAAATACTACAAAAACCTCTTTTGAAATGTAATTTTCTAGAAAACCAAATGTTTCATATTTCAAGGTTTTTGGATGCAAATGTTTTGTTTTAAATACAAAATATAATTTAGGAAAATTTGATCCTAAATCTTATGAGGCTATATTTGTGGGTTATTCTAGTACTAGTAAGGCTTATAGAGTCTTCAATAGGTCATCATTGACTATTGAGGAATCTATACATGTTAAGTTTGAGGAATCTAACTTGTTTGTTAAGAATGTTGTAGAAATAGATGCTTTGCATGAAGGCTTGGAGAAAGTGACCTTGGAGGATACACCTACTATGGGAGACAAGCCAAAGGATGATGAAGGAAGTGAAGCTAAAATGCAAGAGGCTCAAGAAAATGAAGATCAAACAAATGGAGAAGAGCCCACTCAACAACTTCCAAAGGATTGGAGATACAATCCACATCATCCCAAGGACCTCGTCATAGGTGATGTATCAAAAGGGGTAACAACTCGCTCTAAACTTCATGACTATTGTGGACATTATGCATTTATTTCTCATATTGAACCCAAGAACGTCCTCGAAGCCGAGGCCGATTCATATTGGTTGCTAGCTATGCAAGAGGAACTCAATCAATTTGAGCGCAACCAAGTTTGGCACCTTGTTCCTAGGCCCCACGATAGACCAACAATTGGTACTAAGTGGATCTTTAAGAACAAGTTGGATGAATCGGGTAACGTTGTTAGGAATAAAGTTAGGTTAGTTGCCCAAGGTTACACTCAAATCGAAGGAATCGATTTTGAAGAAACCTTTGCACCCGTAGCACGGCTTGAAGCCATACGGATGACACTAGCATTTGCCTCATATAAAGATTTTAAATTGTTTCAAATGGATGTTAAAAGTGCTTTTCTAAATGGTTTTATTGAAGAGGAAGTGTATGTTGAACAACCCCCCGGGTTTGTTGATCCTACACATCCGGATTTTGTTTTTAAATTAGATAAAGCTCTTTATGGTTTAAAACAAGCCCCTAGGGCTTGGTATGAAAGACTTTCTTCATTTTTGATTTCAAATGGTTTTAAGAAAGGTAAAATTGACACAACCTTGTTTACAAAACATGTAGAAAATAATATTCTTATTGTGCAAATTTATGTAGATGATATTATTTTTGGTTCTACTAATGAATCTCTTTACCAAGCTTTTGAATCATGCATGAAGGATGAATTTGAAATGTCTATGATGGGGGAGCTCAACTATTTCCTTGGACTCCAAATCAAGTAAAGGAAGGATGGGATCTTCATCAATCAAGCCAAGTACACAAAGGAATTAATCAAAAGGTTCGGGCTTGAAGGATCGAAAGTAAGCAAAACTCCCATGGCAACAACTACCAAGCTTGACAAGGATGAACAAGGTAAAAGTGTAGACATTAAATTATATCGTAGCATGATAGGTAGCTTGCTTTATTTGACGGCTAGTAGGCCGGATATTATGTTTTCCGTTTGTCTTTGTGCACGTTTTCAATCTTGTCCTAAAGAATCTCACATAATTGCGGTTAAACGCATAATTAGATACCTTAAGGGCACTATTGAAATGGGTTTGTGGTATCCGAAAACCGGCCAATTTTCAATGACGAGTTTTTCGGATGCCGACTATGCGGGTTGTAGGGTAGATAGGAAGAGCACAAGTAGAATATGTCAATTCTTAGGTAATTGTCTTGTATCTTGGTCTTCCAAAAAGCAAAATTCGGTAGCCCTTTCAACCGCTGAGGCGGAGTATGTTGCAGCCGGAGCTTATTGTGCACAAGTTCTTTGGATGAAACATACTCTCCTTGACTATGATTTACACTTTGATCATGTTAAAATATTTTATGATAATACTAGTACTATTCACATGACAAAGAATGCAAATCAACATAGTAAAACCAAACACATTGACATTAGGTATCACTTTCTTAGAGATCATTATGAGAAAGGTGATATTGATATTGATTATATTTCTACCGATTTTCAATTTGCCGATATTTTTACTAAACCTCTAGATTATGCTAGATTTTCATTTATTTGTGGTGAGTTGAATGTTTGCATGATAGATTCTTAAAAATATTTCTATTTTGGTGTTTTGCTTGTTTTGATTTTAACCCTTTTTGATGTATGACAAAAAGGGGAGAAAAAGAAATAAGTTTGCTTATGGTTGAGTTTTGAGTTTTGGGAGAAAAAGATTAAAACTATAAGTCTATAAGTTTTTTAAAAAAAGAAAAGTATAAGTTTAATTGGTATATAATATTAAGTTTGATTTCAATTGGTACTTAAGTTTTTGAAAAAAATATTGTGTTTTCAATGTTTTCAATGCTTCATGTATCTCACTCATAGTTTTTTTTTTACATAGCATTGTTTGAGGGGGAGCTTTCCAAGCTCTTCTTCCTTTATTTGTTTAAATAACTAAATATATTTTGTCATCATCAAAAAGGGGGAGATTGTTGGCCCAAGGTTACAATCACCCGTCTTTAGTGTGTTTTGATGATTACAAAACATATTAGTTATTTGTACTAATATTATTTATTGTTTAAGTGTGTTTCAGGTTTTCTATCTTGCATAGGTGTTTTCTTCCCTAAAGGAAGGTGACTTGGACTCAAGATAACTCAAATTGGGCTCAAGATGCAAAATTGAAGATCAAGTGGAGAAAGCCCCTCTTGAAGCCTTGAAGTCCTTAGAACTTTGTAAGAATAGAATGTTTAAGTTTGCGTATATAATATTTGGCTCTAGGATACACACACACATTTTTCCTTACAAAATTCTATGTTTTAAAAATATTTGTTTCTAAGTTTTATGCCTAAGTTTATATACATGTATCCAAACTTGTTACAAATTGAATATCTTATTTAAAACATGTGTATAGACTATTTTTGCATAATACTTAGTTATAAGTATCTCAAAATATTTTTTCACAAAATTTTCCAACTCAAAATCCTGCCAGTTTTCCCTGTTTCAGATTGACCGGCCGACCGCCCGGTCGACCGGCGCCTGTGTCAGGACGTGCACGTTTGTGCACGTCTGTCGGTCGACCGGCCCGGTCGACCGACTGTAAGCAGGCCACTCTCGGTTTGTTTCGGTCGACCGCCCGGTCGACCGCTCTAAGGAAACTGTGTTTCCTTTGAGGAGACGGTCGACCGGACGGTCGACCGGAGCCCAACGGCTCTTTGCCAGCAAGGCGACGGTCGACCGGACCGGTCGACCGCCAAGCCTGCTGCTGGCCAACGGCTCTTTCCTCTTTGGGCAAGTCTGAAAATCTGTTTTTTCTGTCTTCTTTATCAGAGTTTTAGAGAGTTGTTGGAGGCTTTTTGCAGGTCAAATTAGGTGAAAAGAAAAGAGTTTTAACCTATTCTCTCCTTATAAATAGAGGGCAATAGGTCTTTGTTATTCACTTAGAAAAATCCTTGGTTTTCATTGTTTTCAAGAGAAAGAGAAAAATTGTTTCAAAGCTTTCATTTCCAACTCTTTTAAAGTTTGTTTCTCAGTTGTGTTTGATTGCCAATATCACTCTACAACTGAAGTTTTCTCACCACACTTCATAGAGCCAAAAGTCCTTTACTCATACTATAGAGAAGTTGTAAAAAGAGTGAGAGTGTTGTAAAAGAGTTTGAGAAAGAGTTTTGTGATCTTGAGGAGATCACTATTGTTCTTGTGATCCTTGTTCTTGTGGAGACAACTCCTAGGTGGAGTTCTTTGTAAGTTGTGAAGCTAAGGGCTTGGGGTCTTCGGTAGACCAAACTTGTACGGCATCCTCGGTGGATAGTGGAAACCCTTCAAGGAGGTGAAGGTGGGGACTAGAGCGGTGGCTCGAACCTCGAAACAAATCAATTGTGTTTGCGATTGCCTTGCGTTATTCTTGCTTTACATTTCTCTTACTTTATATTGTCTTCAATTATTTGCTTGAGAACTAACCCTTTTCTTTGTGCAATCTTCTCTTGTTTGTTTTACTTGTGTTTTTGATTGTGTGTATTTCATCATAGCATTTCATTCTTTGCTTGTTCAATCATATCTCATATAACACGGTTGCATTGCGCACCTCTAACCCATTTTAAGGGGAATTGGGAGGAAGGAGTTCAGAACCTCTCACGGGGTATTCGGCTCTTAGTCGTGTTTTGAGAGATCGTTGCATCACTCATTCAATTAAGTTTAAAAAGATCATTAGATTAGCAATTACACCTATTCACCCCCCCTCTAGGTGTATTTCACTAAGAAGTCGGGTTGCAAAGGCAGTGACCAAATCATTTTATATACCCGATGGTGATAAAAGCACTTGGTTCAAAATTGCCACCAGAAATTTGATGCTAACGCTAAGGTACACTATGCCTTACTTCAAGTCTTGAATGATGATGATATTGCTAGGGTAATTTATTGCAAATTTGCCCACAAGATTTTGTCACACTTAATTGTCACACATGAGGGGACTGTTGGCCCAGAGGCCCTTCACTCTAGTTTTGATGATGATTAACTCATGTAGTTATAATTTACTAATAATCTTGTGATATTTTGTTTCAGATATTTGATCAAGATATTAGTAGGTGATTAGCTTCAACAAAGGTATTTTGGAGCTTTCACATGTAGATTCAAGAGCTCGGGCGTCAAGATCGCATCTAGTACTCGGTTGGAGTCAAGCTCATTGGATCGCGTTTGGATCGAGTCGACTTGGAGACGGAGTTTTACAAGAAGACCTCGGTTTGTGTTTAGTATGTTTAGTTCATTGTAAAGATAAGATAGTGTTGATATTCTCAAGTTCACATACACACACAAGTTTTAAGTTTATTGGTTTTGATTTTTCGGTTTAACCGGTATTGAATTTCATTTCAAAAATATAGATATAAATCTTTATATGTATATTGGATTCTATCAATATACAATATGCTTTAAAGTTGTTTCAATATCATGTTTTTGTATTTACATGTGTTTTAAAAAAATCGGATTTCCATTTCAAAGTTTGTTTTTTGGAAAATACCGATTTTGGTTTAAGGCCTAATTTCAATATCACAAAAATAGTTCAAATAGTTTGTAATATGTGTTTGTAATATGTGTTGAATTTTAGTCACACATATTTGTATTTCAAAGATCTTAAAAGAACTTATTTTTGTGGAATTTACGTGTATTTTATGGGATTTTTTAGAAGGCAAAAGACAAGTTTTTAATCCCTATAATAGCTAGACCTGGCCCTCTGCCGGTCGACCAGAAGGTCGACCGCTGCAGAAGTCGGTCGACCGGTCCGGTCGACCGACGTGCACGACAGCTTGGGCTGGTTGGCCGGTCGACCGGGCGGTCGACCGTCCAGAGAGCTCTGCCCTATGAAAATGGCCACGGTCGACCTGGCGGTCGACCGGCAGAGAGCTGCTGCTCTCTGTATCCAGTCCCGGTTGACGGGCGGTCGACCGGTGGATCAACGGTCATAAAAATGACCGTTGAAAGTGTTGGAACTTGTTTTGATGAAGACATTTGTGAAGCAAATCATTTGGAGCTCTAACACAAGCCAATTCAAGAGTTCTTCATGATCAAGACTTCCCATGGAGAGTTGCTAATGATATGTTTTGTAATGATTATTTAGCATGTCAAAAGCCTTGATGCACACACACACATATCATAGTTTTATAGTCGACTTATAACCTCTTATAGTCGACTAATCCATTGTGTAGTCGACTTGACCAACTGCCTAGTCGACTAGCCTTGTGTCCAAACTGATCCCAACTCTCTGTTTGTCCTGTTAGTCGACTTAAAAGAAAACATAGTCGACTAATAGACCTTTGTAGTCGACTTGACCTTTTCCCCTAGTCGACTAATCCCTGGCCTAGTCGACTTATAAGTTGGTTGTAGTCGACTTGGTTCAATTAACCAGAAACCTGTCACATGAACTTATCTTGACCTAGTCGACTTATACCCAATATTAGTCGACTAACATTTGAAAATTTGCCTAGACTAGTCGACTAACTCAAATGGCAAGTCGACTATAGGCAGTTTCTGACTGTTGGACAGTTTCTATTTTTTGGTATTTTTTGTAACGTTCCCCAACGTTTGAACATTCAAAATGGTCCTAATAACTACCCTAACTAACCCTAAAGTGCATCTATATATAGGGTTGTTAATCTAAGCCAAAATACCAATCCAAATCTTTAGTTTTCTGACCACAAAATTCTGCCAATATTCTGGTTTCCTGAAAACTGTTCCCACTTCAATTTCCTCACCAATTCCTAATCCTAAGTGAAGATATCTGAAGTTTCTCCTATACTAGCCCTTGTCCACGATCACATACTGTACCAAGGCTTATAGGAAGTGTTGTAATACTCAAAGAAATCATTGTACAAGAGCGTCTTCTTGGTGTAGAAGAGAGGTTGTGCAAGGTGGTGTTTGTTCTCTTGGTTGTAAGAGAAGGTGTACACATTTGGCAAAGGGGATTTGTCAAGTGGTGTGCATGGTGTTGATTTTGGGTGTACAAAGTCAAGGATAAAGAAAAATCTCAAGCGGGAGGCTTGGGGACTGGATTATATGTGTTGACTTCATATTTTAGATCCACAAGTGACATCATATCGGGACTAACAATTGGTATCAGAGCATGATCAACAATTGGTATCAGAGCCCTGCATACCTAGTCAACAATCTACAAGGATGGCAACGGAGTTCCCTTCGTCACAATTCAAAGAAGGACATTCTACACAACGTCCACCGCTATTTGACGGATCCAACTACAACTATTGGAAGTGTAGAATGAAGATCTACTTGCAACCGCTCAACTACGAACTTTGAAACATCGTAGAAGCACCGTACACCAAGCCTACTACCCACTACAACGCTTGGAGTGATGATCAAAAGAGGAATGCGAACCTTGACGCCAAAGCGATGAATGCCTTGTTCTGTGCCTTAACCAAAGAAGAGTTCAACCGTGTGTCAACAGCAACTTCAGCAAATCAAATATGGCATACTCTTCAGGTAACACACGAAGGCACAAATAAAGTTAACGAATCTAAGATATCTGTTCTTGTCCACATGTTTGAATTATTCAAAATGAAGGAGAATGAAACCATCTCAGAAATGGTTACAAGATTCACCGACATTACCAATTCCTTAGCATCCCTTGGAAAGGAATACACCCAAGTCGAAAAAGTTCGCAAGATCCTTCGTGCACTCACATCAGATTGGGAGAAGAAGACAACCGCAATTGAAGAAGCAAATGATCTCTCAACTATGTCGTTAGAAAACCTTATTGGTAATCTAATGGCATATGAAGTGCAACTTGAAGAAAGAAAGAAGGATGAACAACAACCTCGCTCAAAGAAGAAAGAACTTGCCTTCCATGCATCCTCAGACACGGACAATTCAGATGACGATGAAGAGGAGATGGCAATGCTTTCAAGGAAATTCAGGAGATTTCTTAAGCAAGGTAAATTTAAATGCTTTAATTGCAATAAAACAGGTCATATGAAGAAGGATTGCCCTTTGCTCAAAAATAAAGGTAAATTCAAGAGCAAAAAGTTCAGAAAGAAGAAAGACTACGAAGCATCATGGGAAAACAGTGATTCCTCTTCCTCTGACGAAGAAGAAACCACTGAACATGTCAACGTCTGTTACATGGCGCTAGAAGAAGATGAGGTATCATATACTGAACTTTTAGATGCATTTCATGAAGTATTCAATGATCTAAAGAATGAAAAAATGAAAAATAAAGTGTTATCAAAGGAAAATGAAAATCTTTTAAAAGAAAATTCATGTTATGCTTTACAAGTTTCTTCTATAAACTCTCAAAAAGATGAGTTTGAAAAAGTAATATCATCTTTGAAAAAGGATAATGAGAAGTTTATAAAAGAAAATATTTTTCTTAAAAAGGAAACTGTGTCATTGAATGAAAGGATTTCTGTATTAGATAAAGACATATCAGTTTTCAAAATGAAATATGAAGAAATTTTGAAAAATGTGACTAAGTTCAATCAAGGAAAAGAAAAATTGAATGATTTGTTATCTTATCAAAAGTTGTCACATAATCATTATGGTCTTGGATTTGTTGAAAGATCTTCATATGTTAGTAATCCATATAATTCCTTTGTAAAAAGAAAGTCTAATAAAGAAGGAAGAATAAGTTTATATGGATTCCTAAGAATGTAAGCATTTTTGATAAAAATACCTATATTACAGCATACATACATGATATATGTAATTCATGCAATTATGTGTATATTAACAGGTGAAAACCAAATTCAAATTGGGTTTGGTCTCCTAAAGGTTAATGTTTACTCTTATGATTGGTACCATCTAACGTCTATCTTTCAGGTACCATATAAGAAGTTGATGAGAACATATATATATATATATATATATATATATATATATATATATATATATATATATATATATATATATACATTTTATGATATATTTGTTGTAGGGGGAGAACAAAGTATTTCTATATTTCTTATAACTCATTTTCTGCAGGGGGAGAAAATATAACTTATTTTCTGCAGGGGGAGCATTTGTGCACACAAGTCATCATCAAAAAGGGGGAGAATGTTGGAACTTGTTTTGATGAAGACATTTGTGAAGCAAATCATTTGGAGCTCTAACACAAGCCAATTCAAGAGTTCTTCATGATCAAGACTTCCCAAGGAGAGTTGCTAATGATATGTTTTGTAATGATTATTTAGCATGTCAAAAGTCTTGATGCACACACACATATCATAGTTTTATAGTCGACTTATAGCCTCTTATAGTTGACTAATCTATTGTGTAGTCGACTTTACCAACTCCCTAGTCGACTAGCCTTGTGTCCAAACTGATCCCAACTCTCTGTTTGTCCTGTTAGTCGACTTAACAGAAAACATAGTCGACTAATAGACCTTTGTAGTTGACTTGACCTTTTCCCCTAGTCGACTAATCCCTGGCTAGTCGACTAATCCCTGGCCTAGTCGACTTATAAGTTGGTTGTAGTCGACTTGGTTTAGTTAACCAGAAACCTGTCACATGAACTTATCTTGACCTAGTCGACTTATACCCAATATTAGTCGACTAACATTTGAAAATTTGCCTAGACTAGTCGACTAACTCAAATGGCAAGTCGACTATAGGCAGTTTCTGACTGTTGGACAGTTTCTATTTTCTGGTATTTTCTGCAACGTTTCCCAACGTTTGAACATTCAAAATGGTCCTAATAACTACCGTAACTAACCCTAGAGTGCATCTATATATAGGGTTGTTAATCTAAGCCAAAATACCAATCCAAATCTTCAGTTTTCTGACCACAAAATTCTGCCATATTCTGGTTTCTTGAAAACTGTTCCCACTTCAATTTCTTCACCAATTCCTAATCCTAAGTGAAGATATCTGAAGTTTCTCCTATACTAGCCCTTGTCCACGATCACATACTGTACCAAGGCTTATAGGAAGTGTTGTAATCCTCAAAGAAATCATTGTATAAGAGCGTCTTCTTGGTGTAGAAGAGAGGTTGTACAAGGTGGTGTTTGTTCTCTTGGTTGTAAGAGAAGGTGTACACATTTGGCAAAGGGGATTTGTCAAGTGGTGTGCATGGTGTTGATTTTGGGTGTACAAAGTCAAGGATAAAGGAAAATCTCAAGAGGGAGGCTTGGGGACTGGATTATATGTGTTGACTTCGTATTTTAGATCCACAAGTAACATCATATCGGGACCAACAGGAAGGTCGACCGGAAGGGCAATTTTGCCCTTTGCCAGACTGCCGACGGGCAGAATTTTGGTGGGTTATAAATACCCATCCTCTTGAGCTATTTTAGCTAAGTTTTAGAGAGAAATTTTTCCCACCTTTACAAGTGTTTAACAGCAAGTTTTTAAAAGAGTTTTGGGCTTAAATATTTCATCTCTATTTATTTTAAAAAGGGTTAGAAAATTCAAAGAAAAAGAGAAGTCTTTGGGAATTGTTTTGTTCTTCATTTCTATTTAATCTTAGAAGTTTTCCCAAGTATTTTCTTTGTGATTTTGATTTCCAAATTCTTTATTTTCTCACACTTGAGCTATCATATCTATCATATCTATTAGGATCTAGTTTTGTGAGAAAATTAGTTTGTGGTTGTTGATACCACCAAGAGTTGTAAACCTTCTTTACTTTGTGATATCCCTCTAGTGAGAGGTGATTGTGGAGGTTGTGTTGATATCCCTCTAGTGAGAGGTGATTGTGGAGGTTGTGTTTGGTTGTTGGTACCCCTCTAGTGAGAGGTGATTGTGGAAGAGTTTGGTTGTGTTGGTATCCCTCTAAGTGTAGAGGTGATTGTTGTGGAGTTGTGGGTTAGTGCCTTATCCCTCTAGTGTGAGGTTGATCTTATTTGGCTAAGTGCCCATCCCTCTAAGTGTAGAGGTGATAGTTATCGTGCCTTGCCTCTAGTGTAGAGGTTGTTGTTGGTTGAGAGAGGAGTTATGTAATCCAAAGTTGTATTACCCAAATTCTCAGTGGAGGTTCCCTGTGTGGGAAGTCCTGTGTGGACGATATAGTAAAAATCCTTCTGTGTGAAGGCGGGGACGTAGAGCAGTGGCTCGAACCTCGAAACATATCTTTGTGCTTGCGATTGATCCACTATCTCTTAACTCTCTCTCTCTCTCATTGAGCATTACATCATATTGTTCATATCATATATATGCTTGGGTTTGATTGTGTGCCATACTTGTGTTAAACCAAGAGAGCTTTACATAGCACCTCAACTCTTATTTAGAGGAATTTAGAGGAGATAGTCCAGAGCCCTTCACCGGGAATTCGGCTACACTCTTTAATTACACTAAGTGTGTTGCAATTTGTTTTTAATTCCGCATCATTTGTCATTAGATTAGCCTTACACCTATTCACCCCCCTCTAGGTGTACTTTCAATTGGTATCAGAGCCTACGCTCCTGATATTAGGTTTAACCACCTAGGAGTGAGATCTTGGTTTGCTAATCTAATATTTGCATTTGCACACATACTTATTTACACACACTCAAGAATTATCTTGCACCTCTCATGTTTGATGTTTCTAATATCGATATGTGGAAGCTTAGAATGAGTATGTACCTTAAAACCCTAGGCTTGCATGTTTTCCTTGCCGCTACCAAGAAATCTTATCTTGGTAATAGCAAGCATATAGAGGCCAATGCACAAGACCTTAAGGCACTTAGGAGCATTTTAAGCAAAGAATATTTGTGTATAGTTTCTCATTGTGATTCTGTCTTTGCAGTGTGGAACACCTTGACCTCTCCAAAGCTTCAAACGCCAAACATTATGGAGAAGGAATCTAGTGAGAATGAATCCGAACAAGCTTGCTACATGGTCCAAGGGTCACCTTGCAAAGTTTTGTTATGATAGAATACATAATGAAAATTTTACAAATATATTTGTTTGGGTTAGGAAAGGTGCTAACCCCTATGGACCCAATAGAGTATGGGTACCAAAATTAACTCCTATTTTATTTGATATAGGTGTGGGCTCTCACATGACGTGAGAGGTGTTGGTGTCTTGAGGTGAATGCGTTCCGAGCTAAACCGTGACACTTTTTAGATGCACACTTTCAAGGGAAGTTTGGTGGGAGGACTACCATGGTTTTGAGATCTAGAGATTTACCCTAATGGTTTTGGTAACTATCTCTAACTCCCATTTAGCTTACATGCTTTCATATTATTAACTTTTAGCATATATTGGTTTTCATGTTTTCATGTTCATTATGGTTAAGTGCAATGTTAATTAGACTAGAGATATGCATGATTAGTATTTGAGATACACCCATATTTATATGGACTATTACTCCTGTATTCTCACTTTAGTTTAACTATTGTGTATATCATAGCTCTAAACATGTGTATTTAGCCTAATGATCATATTGGTTTATATTTTATTTTATGCTTCATGCTTTGATTACATGTTTAGATGTATTTTTCATTAAAACTTGTGTATATACTTGTACAACTAATGAGTCACAATTGATTCTTATATGTTTGTGTTTAAATTACTCATTTGTTCCCATTAGATGTATTAGTATAGCCTAGTTTTGATGATTCATTTATTTCAAACTTGTATTCCAATTTTGTACATGTTTTCATATGTTTAGCTTCATGTATATGTCAATTTTGTCAAAACTTTAAGATATACATGTATACCCTTGAGTCATTTGCGTTTCATGCAAAATTTCTTTATGGACTCAATTGTGCTTGGATATGTATATATACTTCTAGTTTAGACATAACATACATATGCCTTGAAGTATGAATTATTTTTATAAAAATTAAATCTTATGTTTTTCATGTTTATAACTAATTTCATATTGAGCTAAATTGCCTATTCTCATGATTTCATTGATTACATGATTCTTACACACACATTATTCTTGTTTACTCATGATTTTATTTTCATGAGCTTTATTTTTGCTTTATAGATTTTGAGTGTTGATGATTGTGTGATTTTCATGTTTTCATGAAAAATATTCATGTTTTATTCTTTATTTGAAAGATTTCGCACTAGTTTTCAAATATTACCTTAAACTAGTCTTTATTCTTCAATTGGTAGTAATTTTCAAACTTGTTAAACTATATTCAAAACTTATTTTTGAAAATCCCTACCATCTAAGGGGGACGGATGGGCAACCATGCCTTGTGATTCTAATTGAAAATCTTTTTAACATGTGCATGAAAGGGAGGTAGTATGAGTTATACACTTGATCCTCATCATATTTTTCAATTGGTATCACAATTGGTATTTTTTGTATACTCATATTTTGTTTTCTATATATGTATGCTTCAAACTTCAAATAGTATCAATTTCGATTGGTATTTATATTTTCATACATATATATGTGTTTTGATTGTGCTTACTATATCTTCATCTTAAATCACAAATTATGTTTATGCTAAGATTGCTTTACTCTTAAATTCCAATTATTTTTCAATTGGTATCTTATACAAGCTTATGCATTATTTTTATTGGTATTTCATAAAGGGAGAGAAAGTTCATATTTTATCTTTCAATTGGTATCTTTCAATTGATTTTATTCTCAATCGATATCTTACTCCCATTCTTTATGATGAAAAATACTTTGTTTTAGTATATACTAACATTTTCAATATTGGTATCATGTTTCATTTTAAATTGGTATCTATATTGATATCAGTTATGCTTACCTAAATCAATTTGGTTTTTACTTTCAATTGGTATCAAAAATTTTCAAGACAATTTTTTTTGGGGTTACTTTGAAATTGGTTGTTACTTTCATTTGGTATCAAGATTTCCAATATATATCTTTCAATTGGTATCAACAACATACAATGTTTCACTTTCTATTGATATCAAGATTTACAAGACATTTTAAATTGGTATCAAGATATTTTCAATTGGTGTCTTTTAGTATCTTAAAATTTTTTATTTACTTTTAATTGGTATCTTCAAAATGTTTTGTTTATTTTTAATTGGTATCATAAATTGGTATCATGATGTTTCGATGTATACCTTTATCATAAATTGATATATTTTTCAATTGGTATCATAATGTTTTGATTTGTATTGCTTATATGCAAGGAAAATTTAACATCTTCTCTATATATAAATTCATATTGAATGTATTTCATGTTGAAGTGATTGACCTTTCTTTGGTATGTAGTACACGTGTGTAGTAGGAGCTTCACATCTCCTTTTATACATTGTATATTATGCTCTATGTGGTTAGGGTATAATCATCTCTTTTCATGTAAATGCATGTATGCAGGGGGAGTTAACTTAACGTCTCTCCTCTTCATGAATATATATCGCATATATATCTTTATTGTTTGATTTGTTTTCACCCCTTTGTTGATGATTAACAAAAAGTGGGACAGAAATTCGGAGAATGATTTTGAGTTTATATGCATATTTAGAAAAATGGGAGAATGACTTTGAGTTTTTTTATGCATGTTTTTAGAAATTGAGTCTATACATGATTACTTATAATTGATATCATATATGCATGTTTATTTTTACAATTGGTATCAGAATATATAGTTGTGTTGAGCATTCATTGCATATTTTTATGTTTATTGCTATGCATGAGTTAAGGAGGAGCTTCTATGAAGCCTAACTTTAATCCATGCATATATAACTTTATGAGTTTTGTCATCATCAAAAAGGGGGAGATTATTGGCCCAGAGGCCCTTCACTCTAGTTTTGATGATGATTAACTCATGTAGTTATAGTTTACTAATAATCTTGTGATATTTAGTTTCAGATATTTGATCAAGATATTAGTAGGTGATTAGCTTCAACAAAGGTATTTTGGAGCTTTTACATGTAGATTCAAGAGCTCGAGCGTCAATATCGCATCTAGTACTCGGTTGGAGTCAAGCTCGTTGGATCGCGTTTGGATCGAGTCGACTTAGAGACGGAGTTCTAAAAGAAAACCTCGGTTTGTGTTTACTATGTTTAGATCATTGTAAAGATTAGATAGTGTTGATATGCTCAAGTTCACATACACACACAAGTTTTAAGTTTATTGGTTTTGGTTTTTCGATTTAACCGAAATTGGATTTCATGTCAAAAACATAGATATAAATCTTTATATGTATATTGGATTCTATCCATATACAATATGCTTCAAAGTTATTTCAATATCATGTTTTTGTATTTACATGTGTTTTGGAAAAATCGGATTTCCATTTCAAAGTTTGATTTTTAAAAAATACCGATTTTGGTTTAAGGCCTAATTTCAATATCACAAAATGGTTCAAATAGTTTGTAATATGTGTTGAATTTTAGTCACACATATTTCGATTTCAAAGATCTTAAAAAAACTTATTTTTGTGGAATTTATGTGTATTTTATGGGATTTTTTAGAAGGCAAAAAGACAAGTTTTTAATCCCTATAATAGCTGGACCTGGCCCTCTGCCGGTCGACCAAACGGTCGACCGCTGCAGAAGTCAGTCGACCGGTCCGATCGATGACGTGCACAAACGTGCACGGTAGCTTAGGCTGGTGGGCCGGTCGACCGTCCAGAGAGCTCTGCTCTCTGGAAATGGTCCCGGTCGACCGGCAGAGAGCTGCTGCTCTTTGTATCTAGTCCCGATTGATCGGGCGGTCGACCGGTGGCTCAACGGTCATAAAAATGACCATTGGCCGGTCGACCGGGCGGTCGACCGGAAGTGCAATTTTGCCCTTTGTCAGACTGCTAACGGGCAGAATTTTGGTGGGTTATAAATACCCATCCTCTTGAGCTGTTTTAGCTAAGTTTTTAGAGAGAAATTTTTCCCACCTTTACAAGTGTTTAACAGCAAGTTTTTAAAAGAGTTTTAGGCTTAAAGATTTCATCTTTATTTGTTTTAAAAAGGGTTGGAAAATTCAAAGAAAAAGAGAAGTCTTTGGGAATTATTTTGTTCTTCATTTCTAGTTAATCCTAGAAGTTTTCCCAAGTATTTTCTTTGTGATTTTGATTTTTAAACTCTTTATTTTCTCACACTTGAGCTATCATATCTATCCTATCTATTAGGATCTAGTTTTGTGGTAAAATTGGTTTGTGGTTGTTGATACCATCAAGAGTTATAAACCTTCTTTACTTTGTGATATCCCTCTAGTGAGAGGTGATTGTGGAGGTTGTGTTGATATTCCTCTAGTGAGAGGTGATTGTGGAGGTTGTGTTTGGTTGTTGGTATCCCTCCAGTGAGAGGTGATTGTGGAGGAGTTTGGTTGTGTTGGTATCCCTCTAAGTGTAGAGGTGATTGTTGTAGAGTTGTGGCTTAGTGCCTTATCCCTCTAGTGTGAGGTTGATTTTATTTGGCGAAGTGCCCATCCCTCTAAGTGCAGAGGTGATAGTTGTTATGCCTTGCCTCTAGTGTAGAGGTTGTTGTTGGTTGAGAGAGGAGTTGTGTACTCGAAAGTTATATTACCCAAATCCTCAGTGGAGGTTCCCTGTGTGGGAAGTCCTGTATGGACGATATAGTGGAAATCCTTCTGTGTGAAGGCAGGGATGTAGAGCAGTGGCTCGAACCTCGAAACATATCTTTGTGTTTGCGATTGATCCACTATCTCTTAACTCTCTCTCTCTCTCATTGAGCATTGCATCATATTGTTCATATCATATATATGTTTGGATTTGATTGTGTGCCATACTTGTGTTACACCAAGAGAGCTTTACATAGCACCTCAACTCTTATTTAGAGGAATTTAGAGGAGATAGTCCAGAGCCCTTCACCGGAAATTCGGCTGCACTCTTTGATTACACTAAGTGTGTTGCAATTTATTTTTAATTTCACATCATTTGTCATTAGATTAGCCTTACACCTATTCACCCCCCTCTAGGTGTACTTTCAGGGACATCACAAGCCAAGAGAGCTAAAATTGATTTTTTGTGTTCCCAATATGAAATTTTTTCATGAATGAGAATGAATCCATTAATGATGTGATTACCGGGTTTACTAAAATAACAAATGGTCTTACTTATTTAGATGATGAAATTGATAATGGCCAAAAAGTGAGAAAGGTCATACGTGCTCTTCCACCATCTTGGGAGGTTAAATCTACTACATTGAATGAGCTCAATGACAAGGAAGAAATGAAGCTTATTGGTCTTATTGGAAACCAAAAAACCTATGAGATTTGCATTGTACTTTAAAATATCGTGAAGGAATATTGTATTTTGGGAGACCAATGTCCATTATCCTGTAGGCACAGTAACAAAGGGTGTAATTATCTTAAGAAGATTTGTTGTATCCGTATCTCACTCTAAAATCTGATTTTATTCTGTTACTCTGTCCGTTTATACTAACATTGGTTGCATGAATTATTGAATTTCAGTATATTCTCTGTCAATTTGAACTAACGTTCTTACTGCAGGGATTATGGTTAATAAAGTATTCATGCTAGAATATTTATTTTTTATAAATATTATTTCTAGATAAATTATCGTTGAATTTTTTATCTTACTAATTTATTACTAATACGAGACTGACTAAATACCAGTCCGATGAGTGTCTAGGGAAGTGATTTGAAAAGTGGCTCTGTAATTAAAGAATGTTCAATTGAACAGAAAATCTCCACTTGAATTGGATTGTCAAGAACAATAAGGATGTGTGTTTTTATATGTTTAATTTATGAAGTTTATTTGTTATATCCTTTGAGAACCATATCTTGGGACAAATTCTTTTTCTTCTGCTGTGTCTGAATATTTTTGTTATTGCACCAAAACTCTTGATTCGTTTGAACGCGTCAAAAAATATTTATCTGATTTCAACCATTAGTTTAGGTTGGACGAGTCGAAAAATATTTATTCGATTTCAGACCATTCAATCACTAACTTTCATATCATACACTCGCAGAGTACTTTGTGATACACTGTGTCCAAAATTAAAATTAATCAGTGCCATCATGTAGAAAAGTCGTTATATTTGCAAGCATAACAGGTGAAAATAGAAACTCCTCAAGATGTATCTTTTTGTATATTTAATTTGTGAACTTTATCTATTATATTTGAGAATCATATTCTTTGCTTTCTATCTCTGGTCATATCTTAACATCTATCAAAACTCTGAATTTTAGTAAGTCGAGAGATACTTATCTGGTTTTGACTATTCAAACACTAATATTTTCACAGCATAAGTCGCAGAATGCCACACAAAGCGCCTTGTTTAAAAAGAATTAATAAATGATAAGAGATTATTATTAACTAACAGGTGCAAAACAATTTAGTTTTTCTTACAGACTCTGAGGATTTGTCAGTTTACTCACTGTAGATGGCAATGTGATAAAAATAATCATGAATTATACAGTACATTGACCAAGAAAATTATATGATATTGTTCTTCAAAAATTGGTGAATTCATAGTAATTGGAATTTTCACTAATAAAATAGAAACGTTTCTATTTCACATGTTACTCTTTCAAGCTTCCTATTTTGGACCTTGATGTGATGAGTCTTGGGTAGCCTTTTTGGATCTCAAATGTTGAGAATCTATGGCATTTCTTTTCTTCTTTCTGCAACAAAGCACGATATTTACAAAGCAGAAAGCATAATATTTCTTCTTAGTTTTTGAGAAAAAAAAGGAGAAGAGTTAAGTTAGAGTAGAGTTAAGTTAGAGCAGAAATTAGAAGAAGAAGATGATGTTGGTGTTTTCAAAAGAAGAACCAAGTTAGGAAAGAAAGAATTAAAAGAATTAAGAAAGTGTTAGTTTTAAAATCGTCTCTAAAATAAAAAATGAAATAAAGTAAGAAAGTTAGTAATCTCATTTGGCTGATTACTTATCTTGATCTTCAGCATAGGTTTACCTTGTGTTTGGAGGCGATCAGCGTATAGCCATAAGATCGAATTCAGTCCTCGTCCACATTTCATCATCAAAACTTCGAACAACAATCATGAAATGATACAGACTTTTAAAAAGAAGAATCCATCAACATGAGCTATCAGTGACACTCGTAAAAAAAGACAATATTGATGCTATGAGACTCACTTGGATCGTAATCAAATTCAAAAGAAACAAGTAGAAGAATAAAACAAAAGATAAACTTTCAATTAATTTGAAAAATAATAAGAAAAAAAGATTACACTGGTGTCACTGTCAATACGATTCTTTCTCTCCTTCTCTCATGATTCTCTTCTCTAATCTAAGTTTACAAATAAACAGAAAATTACATAAAAATAAAAAAAAACCTAAGTTGAATTTGAGTAAAAACCTAATCCTAACTCTCTACTGGAGTGGCGCTCGTTTGTATTTTGAGATTGCAGTATTTATAAGAGAAATGAATAGGGAGAGAGAGTATACAGATAAGAGGAGCAAACGCTCCCAATCGTCTCAACCAAGCCATGTAAATGCAGCTTTGACCGTGTTTTCGCAGCCTAGATCTGGCCATTGGGCTAGATCCGGGGTGCATGGATCTCTCTTGTTTAAATACACCTTTATATGCTGATAGAATTCCCTCATACTTCTGGATTCAATTTTAACTTTATTGATTCTTAGCTAACAAAATAAATCCTCAAAAATCTGATTAACTGAAATAGATAACAGATTATCCTCTTATTCTCTATTAAATTACACCTACACAAATTTGACATTAAGACAAGTTAATTGCAGAGTTTATTATATAATAAATGTGAGAATGTAGTAATAGATTATGTAATATACATGAACAATCACACTCCCATACCTATTTTTGCTCATCCTCAAGCAAAACAAATAAAATAAAAAGAAAAACAAAGCTAACCTAATCTAACTCACTTTCGTAAGATTCACGGTTGCACTTAGCACGTGCAACAAGCCATTAAACCTCTAGGTTACTTATAGAGAACGAGTTTTATCTCGTGAGGGTTTCAGTAAAGTACACCTACAAAATCCATAAAAGAAAAAAAAACAAAGTGTTAGTATTTTCAAAAATACAGTTTGATAAAGGGAAAACTATTTGAAATATTATTGCAAAAATTAAGTAATCTATAAGTCATATGAATACCAAACTATTCATTCTTAAACTTAATCTTTATTCAAAAACTTATTATCAATCAAGGTAAGGATTAAAACTGTATTTCTCATCTAGTTTATTATTTTACCCTAAAATCATATGCACCTTGTGATCGTGAATGCTTTGACTAAAAATTCTTCAATTCTGAGTCTTATTCTTTATTTTACATTTTATGGCGGTAATATCTCTTAGTCCTATTAGGCTTTCTTCGCCCATGTAACGACCCTTAGATCGATGACTCTTGAATTGAACGGTCTTAGGGAATCGGGTAAGAAAACACCCCAAAAACTTAAGGACTTGAGCAAATAAAACCACAAAACTAAAGATTTTATTTATAATATGGACCACTTTAGGCTTGAATACTTATGCTTTATGAGGGACAAATAACCAGCTTAATTAGAGGATTTTTTTTAATATATATATATATATTTCTTTTTTTTTTTTATATAAGACAAGTATCTTTGTTTTTAAACCTAAGTGTGTAAGTGTATAAAGTATGCCTATTTCATCAAGGTAAAAAATCAAGACTAAATTACTTTTAAAATTTTTCTTCCTAAACTTAGAAATCAATCAAATAATCTTATTTTGATCCAGTATAAGAAATCCCAATTATGATTTTCCTATTCCTTAAAATTAACTTAGTTTCTTACAAAAATAGGTTAAAATATTATTTCTCGTTTCACAAAATTTTTAAAGAAAAAGAGAGTATTATTTTTTAATTTATAGAAAAGGAAGAAAATCTATGCTAGAACCCTCTCCATGCCTATCTCGTGTATTGTCCTCAATGTATGAAAGAATGCATAAATGTATGAAAAATAAGAAAGAAAGAAAAAATGTTACCTCAAGATGGTGATTCTGGTGGTGGTCAGATTGGGCCAAGCGTTATTGCCAGTCTAAATAATGTAATGGTTCGTGGAACCCACCTTTGACCTCTTTTCTATTTACATTTTTTACAACCCCTAAACTGAATAGGATCATGCAAGATCCTATCATTAAAATCATCCTAGTTATATGACCAATCTTGGAATATCAGCTCGGAATCATAATGGTCTATAACTTGGTCCAATAAAGGAATGTGACTCGATAGAGTGGTTGATTTGGGCTCAAGAGTGAAAGCTTCGGGAACAATACTGACTTAGAAAACATGACTTAAATCAAGTTTAGGTTCAAGAGTCAAGTTTTGATTCAAGGATTTGGTCCAAATTAAGAATTGAAGTTCACATTCATTTCTCATCAATAGAATTGACTATCCAAAATTAGTGATTCATGTTCTAGATGTATAGGTACGGGAATCAGCGTTGGCTTAGGAATATGGTCCAAATCGGGTAAGATTACTGAAGTCAACATAGACTTGAAAATTGAAACTGAATCACAAAGTTGGGATTCGGGGTCACATTCATGTTTAAGTTCAATCTCATTTAAGTAAAAACTTGCCAATTTGTCAATGGTTTGGTATTGATCAAGTTCAAGGTGTTGTGATGAAATTGAATCTTAGTTTTCAAAACATCGTGATTCTTGGGCCATATCAATGGGGCTAGAGATATCAGGATTGGTCAATGATTGGTAAGGGAGATTCCTCATTCCTAAAAGTATTGGCCATATGACTTATTTATGTTTCTAACTTAACGTCATGATTGAAAGTATTTTGGATTTAAATCTAGGCTTCCATACTTTTTTTTAAGTCAATCTGTTCTTCTTCTTGTTGTGGTGGGACTTAAAAATGGGAGTATGGATCATGGTTTTGAAAATTTGAGAGAAATGTAAGTCCATCTATTTTGAACTTGTCACTCGGACTCATGCAAGGCTTCTAGAATCTTTCCAAAATTAGATTTTTCCTCTATAGGTTATTCTAGAAAAGAAGTATATGAAGTCAAATGTTGGTAAAGTGGTTGAGAAAATGACTCGGAGGAGTTGTATCCCCAGCGACTCGATGAAGAGTGGAGATGAAGATTCCTATTTTGTTCATTATACTGGAACTGGAGCATATGTTGAATCGGATAAAACCAATCCGATATACTTGATTGGTAAAAGTTATGCAATGCCGGTTTGGTGATATCCGAGTCAAAAGAGGTCGGGTGAAATATGAATTACTATTAAAGTTGAAAAAATTGTGGTTATAATCTATTTCGCATAAATAATGATGAAAATAAACAAAAAATAAACAAACAAATAAACAAACGAAAGAAAGAAAAATCTTACCTAACTTAGGATAGACCTTAGACCTAGACGACTCCTAATTGGTTGATTGTCCAGAAAAGTATATTGCAGTAGCCTAACCACAGGTTTTGTAACACCCTGTTCTCGGAATACATACTTAGATACGTATTCTGAATTTCAGTCATATTTTTTATTTTCTCCCTGTATTTATTTTGCTTTGTGCTTATTTATGTGATTGTTTTGTATCGGATCTGCATTCCTAGACTCAGAGTTAGTTCAAGTCTGAACTGGGACTCGATCTTAAAGTACTGTTTGATTTGATTTTTTTTAGTAGTCAATTTAACTGATTTAAGTTTCAAACATTATTTTTTAATATTTAGATTTTTCATGATTTTCTAGAATTTTTCTTAATTATTCTGCAAAATCTCAAAACCGGTGTCGATCGGTACCACCAATCAATTCTCGGATTTTTAGTTTTTGAATGGAGTAAAATTTCTAAAATTTCTTTCACATTGTTTCTTAAGATTGTATTTTTTCTCATAGAGCATTTTTGGAGATTTTTCTGAATTATTCGAAAATCGACCAGTTTTGGTGTCGACCGCTGTCGCTAGTTGATTCTAGAATTTTTAATTTGAAAACCAAATTGAATTACTTGAATCTGATTTCACCACATATCTTGATACAATATTTTCTATTTTGAAAAAATTTTGGAACATTTCTGAGCTAGTCAAATTTTAACTGAATATAATATTATTATAAATTGTTTTTATTCTTTTATTCTTTCTTTCCTTTTTCCTTCTTCTTTTCCCTGGCCCCATGCCTTGCAGCTGACCACACCCATCACCTCTCCCATCACCTACCAATCCCTTCCCCTATCCCATCATTTTCTCTCCCCTATTCTTTTAAATAAACACTCTCTCCTCTCCCTGTCTCTCTTTCACTCACTCACTCTCTCTCTCTCTCTCTCACACACACACACACACACACACACAATCTCATCCTCTCTCCTCCCTTGGCTCCACCGTCAGCCACCGTCGCCCCTCTGATTGTCTCCTCTACCAACTACCTAAACAACCGCCCCCATCTTCTTCTTCGTCACCTTCCATCTCCAACAATAACAACTACTTCAACATCAACACCACCATCTTCTTCCCTCCTTCTCTTCCACCGTGGCTGGCCTCCACCACCACCACCTAGGGCTGACCATCACCCTTCCTCCTCAATCACCACCATTTCGTCCGCCATCTCCTTTCTCCACTACTACTTCTTCCATTACCACTACCATAAAACTCCACCATCACTATGTCCTTCCACCACCTCCTCCCACTTTACGACCACCAAACCTACCACCTTCCTCCACCACAATCTTCTCTCCTCCCACCACCCACCACCACCATCACCACCACCTTCACTACACCAACTTCATCTCGACCACCTCCACCACCAACCACAACAACTCCTCCACACAACCCCTCCCTTCCTCCTTGGGCTCAGGTCGCCGCGCCACTGCCCCTAGCCGCCGGCAACGCCACCCACGGCCGCCAGCCACCCCTTCCTCTCTCTCTTCTCCTCTTTTCTCTTCTTTCATTCTTTTTCCCTCTTTTCTTTTCTTTTCTCTTCTTCCCTGTCTCTCTCCAGCCACTCTCTCTCCCCCTCTTTCTCACTCTCCTGCTATATATGTCTCTCTCTACCTCTCTCTTTTTTTTTTCTCTCTCTCACTCTCTCATTCTCTCATTCTCTCTCTCTCTCTCTCTCTCTCTCTCTCTCTCTCTCCTATCTCTCTCTCTGTCTCTCTCTGTGCAAGCCACGTGCTAACGCTTTCGGCATATCTCAGAATCCTCCACCATGCCCGATTATCAGTTAAGCGAGTACAGTTTCTCTTAAATGAGTATCTGTTTTCTTTTGGGCGAGTACTTTTCTAATATTTAATTCATGATACATGCTATACTACTTGTTACATGTTGTGTGAATGCTATCTTGGTGTTTAATACATGGTACATGTTATGCGAGTGTTTTCTATTATTGTTACATGCCTTGTGAATGCAATTCTGATGCTTGATACATGAATTGCGAGTACTCCTTTTCGCTATTTGGGCGTTCTTTGGTTCTGCGAGTACCATATTTCATGTTGGACGAGTGATTTTCTAATGTTGTTTTATGCTTTACGATTACTGATCTAATGTTTGTTACATGCTTTGCGAGTATGTTACTAATGTCCATTACATATTTTGTGAATGCCATGTCACATGACCTGTCACCCACTTGTTGTTTGATCACAGTACTTACATGTATGGTTGTCTTTCCCCTGACATTTGACATCTGATATACTAATATTATGACACTGACATGTTAATTATCAGATTGTATCTTGCCATGTTACACAGATAGTTCATAATCATACACCACTGTTGTATGCATATTCTATGTATTGTTATGTTCAGGAGCTATATTATTTCATGTACATGCATTACCATTATACACCAATATATTGTGACACTTGACTGATTATATGACATGATTCATGATTTCACCTTTATGGGGAATTGACTTATTCTACTGCTACCACACATCTGGTATTCCTGAACCCCTGTAACAGGGAGACTTTTGATATTATACTTCTAATATTGTACTCTTGTGGATCTCCGTAAATGACTAATCATGTATATTGAATTACTATGAAACACTGCGGACATTATCACTAGACAATTTATTATAAAATACTCAACATACATTGGGGATGGGGGAAACTGATAAACACCGGTATGATATGTGTTTATAGTTGTGGATTACTCTAATAAAGTATCATGTTATATAAGTCCCCGTTGAAGTACCGTGTGGGGCGTAATATAAGTCCCCGATGAAGTGTCGTGTGAGGCATAATATAATTCCTTGAAAGCAGTAGCTTGATCTCCTGAGCCGTAGTCCTGGGCAGAGGCGGGACCCACTATAAATATGATCTATCAGTTCTTCATCAGTTTCTAATATAACTCGTTTTATTCATATGTGAATGTATGAGTATTAGTAACACATACCTAGACATATGGATCGGATAAATAATAAGAATTTAACAACCAAACAACATTGATTTTAGGAACATGTGATATTTGGTCTCTCCTACATTCGGATACTGGTACACCCATATCAGATCCGGGTGAGTTCTACCGGAGCACAAACTCTAGTATGAACTGCCAATGATGGGTGACACTGGTTGGGAGATGATTGAAATGTCAGGTGGTGCTGATAATTATTATTATATAAAATAATATACTACACCTTTCCTTGTATCTGATATAACTTAATTATCTAACTTAATAATATCAAGAGCGGATGTTATTTGGTCACTCTTACGCTCGAATAATGGTATCCGTATATCAGAATTTGGATATGTTCTGCTGGAAGTACAAACTCCAGTATGAGCTTCCAGTGGTATGGGACACTAGAGGGAATGATTAAAATAACAAGCAATACTAATTATTGTTATCATTGCATAATTAAGTTATCTTGACTGCTACCTGTACATGAATTTCAAATATAACTGGTACTCTTGATACTAGATTACACCTGTCCTACTCTCCATACAAGAATACTGACAAACATGTTTATAAGAAATCTAGTTGTATATACTCAATTGTTTGTGAAATGGGGTATATGGTATATATATGAGGGTTTTCTTGTTTAGATTATCTCCTTGACGTACTAATGTCATGAATCTGGCAATTGAGTTTATATAACTAGTTTTGTCTACTTCTGCAGATAACACATTATTTGATGCCTCATTACATGCTTACTTCCTAGTCTAGTCTTGCTTCTATATTTAGTATTTACATTTAATGCTTATTGCCTGCCTACTTGACGGGAGTAACATGATGCACATTAATTCCTGGTACACTTGGTGTTTGCATGTGCACACCACTTGGCCTCATCTTGCGTACTCGCTAAGTTGTTTGCTGACATCCCTGAACTTGCATGCCCAGATCCCGGAGTCTGGACTGTGGTGGACTTGCTGTAGCTGATCAGTGTGTGCAGTGAAAGCGTAGATTAGCGATTGTCAGTCCGGAGCCCCTTTTCTTTCAGCCTCTTGACCGGCTCGCGAGATTCTCATTTTGCTGCTCGTGAGAATTTTCTAGTCTTTTTAGATTATAAATCATGCTTTTGCGCTTCTTGGTGATATGATATTCTTAGAATATTGTATCATGCTCTGTGATAACTGTGTACTTGTACTATTATTGCTAGAATGTATATTACTACTGTACTTTCATACTCTGATTCCTGCATACACTGATGCTTAGGGTATATATGTGAGGGTATTTCTGCCTTATGCATATACGTCGCAGTAACATCTCCGTACTTGTAGGATCGGGGCATTACAGAATGGTATCAGAACCTAGGCTATCATATTTTCAGTACAACCAATTGGCAAATTAATTGTAAAGAAATTTGTAATTGGAACGCATGAGTCATGATTATACAATCTAACTACAAGTACAGAGTTATTTATTTTCCTTGATCGTCCTTCTTTGGATTCCTAAACCCTCCCATCTTTTCACTGTTCCAGTTTTCGTAGTCTTTATTCCAACTAAGATATGGATAGACTGGAAGGATAACGGCAAGACAGATGTGGTTCACTCTTATTCTGTTCTGACATTCTTTGATTTTGGTACATCGCATTGTCTTATATTGAATAGTTTTTCGGTTTGTATTCTATTCTTGTATATAAGGATGCATCATGGGGATTAGCACAAAAAGTGGGGATCAGTACAGAAAGTGGGATAGTCAACACTTATTCGATCAAATAGATTATGTCGGAAGGAATGTCAGTATAGAACGAACTTCCAGATTCTGAGCTTCTGCCAGGCAGAGTTATGATATTTTCTATTATAATATTCCAAAAACAGTCACAATCTTTTACATCAACTTCACGGAACTCAGAGCCACCAACGCCTAGCAGTCTTTATTGATCTGATGAGCCGCGGACCCCGCTAGCCTCGCCAAGCGAGGGTCGTGTTCTAGCCACGCGTAGGCTCAACCAAGTGTGGGCTTCGTCGCACCCTGGTACTTAGCATTTAGAGATGCGTTACATACTAGCTTCGCTGCATGAGCTCCGCCAAGTGCGAGCCTTGTAGAGCGTTAGCCCTGCCACACCCTAGTGCTTAGCACCTGACGTTGTGTTACGCGATGGCCTCACCTAGACTTGGATTCGTTCGTGGCTAATTCCGTCAGTGTTTAGCACTCTAGCCTTATTTCCAGGATTTCTCCTCCTAACTTGTTTTCATGGATTTGATGAACCGGATTTTCTTACTGTATCTGACTATTGTCATAATCCTTATGAACAATTCATTCGGCCAACCTTGCAAGGCCCGAGTATTTTCTATATATTTAATCTGCAGTCAGGGTATCATTCAGAAGACATTATTTGAGACTTGCTACGGTTATTCTAAGTTTTTGGTTATGCTTTTTCAGAGTTATCAATGCCCAGTGTTCAGAATTGGTTATTATCGGTTTTCTTTATTTATGCTTAGTCTTATCAGGGTTTTCTTTAATTTTAACTTTTCGGTATACTCTCAAAGTGATGGCAAGTATGCATCACATCTGAGAATCTTATTACAAACTCTTCGTCAAGAACGACTTTATGTCACACATATTTTATATTATGGATTTTAGCACTATGGTTGGATTTCGTCCGTTTTGACTCGTAGTCCAAAAGAAATTTTATTGATTATCTCACCAAGTCAGCTCATTTTATATTATTCAGAACGAGTCAGTCTTCTAAAGTTGTGCAGAATTCTGTTATAAACAGTTATCAGATTTATATTAATGTGGTACCGTCTGAAGTTATATACGATGGGAAGTGCAGAAGGCGTCTAGGTCTCGAGATTATTATTCAGTCGGTTATGAACATTATCCTTAGTTATTCATATCTTAATTGGTATAATCCTCGTCCCTATTCTTTCTGTGTTTATCTTTCCTTTATCGAAATTTTTGTAAGGTGGATGGAATGTAACACCTCATTCCCGGAATACATACTTAGATACGTATGATTTTCGATCATATTTTTTTATTTCCTCCCTGTATTTGTTTTTACTATGTGTTTATTTATGTGATTATTTTTTATTGGATCCGGATTCCTGGACTCAGAATCAGTCTGAGTCTGAACAGGACCCGATCCTAATGTACTGATCGATTTGATCTTTTCAGTAGTCGGATTTAACTGATTTCAGTTTCAAAAATCATTTTCTAATATTTTGAACTTTACATCATTTTTTAGAATTTTTCTTAATTATTCTGCAAAATCTTCAAAGCCGATGTTGGTCGGTATCGCCGATCAATTCTCAGATTCTTTTTTAATTTTGGAACAAAGTTAAATTTCTAAAATCCATTTTATATTATTTCTCAGGATTGTATTTTCTCTTATGGAGCATTTTTGGGGATTTTTCTAAATTATTCAAAAATCGACCGATTTAGAATCGACCGGTATCACCGGTTGATTTCAGGATTTTTAATTTGAAAATCAGATTGAATTTCCTTAATCTGATTTCACCATGTATCTTAATATAATATTTTCTATTTTTGAGAATTTTTGGGAACATTTCTGAGCTAGTCAAATTTTAATTGAATATAATATTATTATAAATTATTTTCATTCTTTCTTTCCTTTTTCCTTCTTCGTTTCCCTGGACCCACGCCTGCAGCTGACTACACCCCATCACCTGCCAATCCCTTCCCCCATCCCATCATTTTTTCTCCCATTTTCTTTTAAATAAACAGTCTCTTTCTCTCTCCCCCCTTTATCTTTTTTTCACCCTCATTCTCTCTCACAATCTCATGTCCTCTCTCCCTCCATTGGCTCCACCGCCGACCACCACCAGCACCTCCACTGTCGGTACCCCCCTCCCGGCAGTTTCCTTCACCAACCACCCAAGCAACCTCCCCCATCTCTTTCTTCATCACCTTTCATCTCCAACAATAACAACTACTTCAACATCAATACCACCATCTTCTTCCCTCCTTCTCTTCCACCATGGACGGCCACCACCACCTAGTGTCGGCCATCATCCCTCCCCTCTCTTCCTCGATCACCACCACTTCGTCCACCATCTCCTTCCTCCACCTCCACTTCTTCAATTACCACCACCATATAACTTCACCATCACCATATCCTTCCACTACCTCCTCCCATTTCACAGCCACCAAACCCACACCCTCCTCCAACATTTCCACCACCATCTTCTCTCCCTACCACCACCACTCCATCATCACCATCACTACCACCACCTCACCATACCACCTTCATCTCCACTACCTCCACCAACAATCACAACAACAACTCCTCCACATAACCCCTCCCTTCCTCCCTAGGCTCAGGCTGTTGCGCCACCGCCTCCTCCGGCCACCAGCGGCACCATGTACGACTGCCAGCTACCCCTTCCTCTCTCCCCTCTCGTTCCTTCTCTTCTTTCCTTCTTTTTCTCTCTTTTCTTTTCTTTTCTCTCCTTTCTTTTCTCTTCCTTGTCTCCCTTCTTCTCTTTCTCTCTCTCTCTCCAGCCACTCTCTTCCCCATTTTTTTTCTCTTTCTCCCCTATATTTCTCTTTCTACCTCTCTCTCTCACTCTCTTTCATTCTCTCTCTTTTCACAAGCTACGCTCTAACACTGTCAGTATTTCCCCGGAATCTTCCACCACGCCCGGTCGTCGGTTAGGCGAGTACAATTTCTCTTCAATGAGTGTCCGTTTTCTTTTGGGCGAGTAATTTTCTAATATTTAATTCATAATAAATGTTATATTGCTTGTTACATATTGTGGGAATGCTATCTTCGTGTTTAATACATGATACATATTGTACGAGTGTTTTCTATTATTGTTGCATGCCTTGTGAATGCAATTCTGATGCTTGATACATGAATTGCGAGTACTCCTTTTCAGTATTTGGGCGAGTACTCCTTTTCGGTATTTGGGCGCATACCTTTCTTTGGTTCTGCGAGTACCATATTTCATGTTGGTGAGTGCTTTTCCAATGTTGTTTCATGCATTATGATTACTATTCTAATATTTTTTACATGCTTTGCGAGTACGTTACTAGCGTCCGTTACATGTTTTGTGAATGCCATGTCACATGACCTGTCACCCACATGTTGTTTGATCACAATACTTACATGTATGGTTGTACTTCCCCAGATATTTGACATATGATATACTAATAACATGATGACATATGATATACTAATAACATGACACTGACATGTTAATTATCTGATTGCATCTTGCCATGTTACATTGATAGTTCATAATCATATACCACTGTTGTATGCATAGTCTATGAATTTTATGTTCGTGAACTATATTATTTCATGAACCTGCATTACCATTATACACCTGTATATTGTGACACTTGACTGATTATATGACATGATTCATGATTTCACCTTTGCGGAGAATTGACTTGATTATTCTACTGCTACCACACATCTGGTACTCCTGAACTTCTGTATTTTTGAACCCCTATAACAGGGAGATTCTTAATATTATACTTATGATACTGTACTCCTGTGGATCCCCGTAAATGGCTAATCATGCATATTGAATTACTATGAACACACTATGGACATATCACTGGACAATTTATTATAAAATACTTAACATACATTGGGGATGGGAGAAACTAATGAACGTTAGTATGATGACGTATTTATAGTCGTGGATTACTGTACTAAAGTGTCGTGTGGGGCATAATATAAGTTCCAGATGAAATGCCTTGTGGGACGTAATATAAGTCCCCGATGAAGTATTGTGTGAGGCGTAATATAAATCTTAAGAAGCAGTAGCCTGATCTCCTGAGCCGTAGCCCCAGGCGGAGGCGGGAACCACTATAAATATGATCGATTAGTTCTTCATTTGATTCCAATATAACTCGTGTTATTCATATGTGGATGTATGTATACTGGCAACACATACCTAGACATATATGTCAGATAAATAATAAGAATTTAACAACCAAACAATAATGATTTTAGGAATGTGTAATAATTGGTCTCTCCTTCATTCGGATACTAGTACACCGATATCAGATCTAGATGAGTTCTACACGAGCACAAACTCTAGTATGGACTGCTAGTGATGGGTGATACTGGTAGGGAGATGATTGAAATGTCAGGCGGTACTGATAACATTATTGCATAACATAATATACTACGCCTTCCCTTGTATCTGATATAACTTAATTATCTAACTTAATAATATCAGGAGCGGAAATTATTTGGTCACTCTCACGTTTGAATAATGGTATCCGTATATCAGAATTTGGATATATTCTGCTAGAAGTACGGACTCCAATATGAGCTTCCAATTGTATGGGACACTGGAGGAAAATGATTAAATAACAAACGATACTGATTATTGCTATCGCTGTATAATTAAGTTATCCTGACTGCCACCTGTACATAATTTCAAACATAACTGGTATTTCTGATACTGGATTACACCTGCCCTACTCTACATACAAGAATACTGACAAACATGTTTATAAGTAATTCTGGTTATATATACTCAGTTGTTGGTGAAATGGGGTATATGGTATATATATGAGGGTTTTCTTATTTGGATTATCCCTTTAACGTACTAATCTCATGAATCCGACAATTGAGTTTATATAACTAGTTTTGTCCACTTCTGCATATAACACATTATGATGCCTCATTACAAGCTTACTTTCTAGACTAGTCTTGCTTCAATATTTAGTATTTACATTTAATGTTTATTACCTGCATGCTTGACTTGAGTAACACGATGCACATTAATTCCTGTTATACTTGGTGCTTGCTTGTGCATGCTCTTGGCCTCATCTTGCGTACTCGTTGGGTTGTTTCCTGATAACTTTGGACTTGCATGTCCAGATCCTGGAGTCAGAACTGTGGTAGATTTGCTATAGCTGATCAGAGTGCACAGCGAAAGCGTGGGTTAGCGGTTGTCTGTCCGGAGGCCTTATTCTTCCAGCTCCCTTAATCGGCTCGCGAGATTCTCATCTTGCTGCTCATGAGTATTTTTCAGTCTTTTTATATTGTAAATCATGCTTTTGCGCTCCTTGGTGATCTAATATTCTTGGAATATTGTATCATGCCCTGTGATAACTGTACTTGTGTTGTTATTGCTGAAATATATATTATCACTATGCTTCCATACTCTGATTCCTACATGCACTGATGCTTAGCGTATATATGTGAGAGTATTTCCATCCTGCGTATATACGTCGCAGTAACGTCTCTGTACCCATGGGATCGGGGCGTTACAGGTTTAATCGGCCTGGTGGTGCAAAACTCATTGGGAGGTACCGTTCAGAGCAACAGGCCTTAGTTACGTCAAACCACTAGTTTTTGAGGATCTTGCCCTCTTAATCCTCAACCTTAGACATCGATTAGGCCTGAGTCACACTCTAACAACTTCCTCCTGAGGTCAATCTCCTATTGAGCCCGAGATGTCCCTAGGGCCAACGTCTACTCAGTTTTAGTTAGGCTGGGTTAGTGAGTGATGAGATGATTTTTGGGTTAAGGAAGGGTAATGACTTTTCACCTTATCTTGTTTATAGGTTAAGCCCTTAATCATTTTAGTGCAAGTGTACGACTATAAACAAAAGCAATATTTAAGCAATATAAATCACTCAAAATGTTCCTATACTACATGCTATGCGCACACACCTTTGCTCGAGCACTCTTTAGCAGTAATGAAATGTAAACAAAATTAGATGAATGCCCTAGAATGCAAAGTCTAAACTATTTTTTAGAATTAACTATCATGAGGTTACTATTGAGTTAAAACAATATGCAAAGTAGATTAAATAGGAAAACTAAACACTGCAGAATCTATATTTTCCAATCTAAGCACCTTGCAAGAAAGAACATTAGTAGTCCTTCCTCTTCTGCCACACAAACGTGGCTTTTGCCTCATTTTCACGGCAAGGAAGAGGTTCTTGAGCTTTGCTTTCTAGAACAAAGGCTCAAATATGCTATATGTCCTCTGCAGCTACTTGTTCCTGAAATCTGCTCATATACACAAAAACAGAGAAGAAAAATATTAATTATTAAGTAAATTTAAAAATAATACCGTCCCTCTCCGGCAACGGTGCCAAGATTTGATCAAGGTGAAACCTG
>JAVJIF010013486.1:0-110790 GCA_038442645.1 Agave tequilana
GGGGAGGTCGATGATGAAGGAATGAAAGAATTAGGGTTATTGAGCCCTAATTTCCTAACAAGAGGCTTATATCTCAAGTGGGTCGAGTTCGACTTACACTAGACTAATGGGATCAAAATTCAAACCGATCAAAATTTGAACTCATCCACCAACTAAACATGTGTTTAATTAGACCTGATTAAATGTTTAATCACTGATTAAGTATTTTAAACGCCTGTCCACTTAGACTGGGCGATTTTCCCATTTCATACGCGTTTTCCTCTTGAAAATGTTAAAGCGGCCTTTTAAGTGTCTGATTAAAATGTTTTTTTAAGAACAGTGAAATTTCATGTTAGATGAAAGTGATGATGGGAATGTTAAAGAGATATTTCATAAGGAATTATACTTTCAAATAGTAGGGATACCCTGAGTGGCAGGTTGAAGTTGCAAGATGCAAGGCTGGCAAATCAGGCAAAAAGAACACCAGGCAGGTTAAAAAAAATATTACTTCTCTGGATGCCCAAAGGAGAAGTAATAGGATCACTAAAGGTACACATTCAAAATACAAATGAGTATTTTCTTATGAATTTGAAACTGAGAAGGTATGTGAAGGGACTTCATTGCCTTAGAGAGTTCTTCATTGATTCAGATAAAATTTTGACAGATTGAAAATTTATGATGTATCGTATGTTAATGCAAATGTCTTTATGTTATTGGACAATCTTGAACAAAAATAGAGTGTGGTAATCATTACCCTCTCTATGTTTGATTTTAGAAAACCCATTACATAATGGAGTTTATGTATCAGTGTATCAATTTTTTGAATAAGATTTACCGTTTAATATACATGTATATATATAAATTCCTAACCGTTTGTGAATTCTAATCATTTTTCTTTTTTAGGATTCTTATTTTGAATACTTTTAGTTATTATCAAATCTATCTCTCTCTATCTCTATCTCAATAAATTTCAAAAATTGAATCAAGCAAATTCATGTTAAAAAATAACTAATAAATTTATAAATTGCGGGTATTACAAGTTTGCTACATGTCTTAATGGTTGAGGAGTAGCAATTATTACTTAAATGTTGGACATGTGATGGGGACATCACACCAGTACTAATTATTTTTTTATGCCTTAGTCTATTTTTGAGTTTAGCCTTTTTTCTTTTATTATAAAACTTAGTCCACATCGGTTGTGATGGGGAAGTTCACTTTGTAAGAGCCTATATAAAGAGGCTCAACTCAATGAATAAACAGACAATGATTAATAAAACTTTTCCAGTTAAAATTTCAGAGCTCTTGGGTTCTTGAGATTGGGGTGTGAAGCCCGTGGTGCAAGGGGTGTGAAGCCCGCGTAAGGGGTGCGAAGCCCAAAGTTATCTGGTTCTTTCTCCAACCCTAATCTCTCTTTTCATTTTATTTCTTGTAAACCCTAGTTTTCTTTTTATTTGTATTCGAAGGTGATTGCGATCCTGTATTACATCAATTTGGTATCAGAGCTTTGGTCCCAATCCCTTTCGAATTTCTTCTCTTCCCCAAATCCTAAATTTAGATCTGGATCTCTAGGTCTAGATCTAGTCTAGATCTACTTTGCAAAAAAAAAAATCGATTATTGTTAGATTTAAATCTAAATCTATATTTAGATCTACTTTGTAAAAAAAAATCGATTACTGTTACATTTTGATCTAGATTTACTTTGGAAAAAAAAGAAGAAGAGAAAACAAAAAAAAAACAGAAAAACAGAAAAAAAAACAGAAAAGAAAAGAGAGGAAAAAACAAAAAAAAGAGGAATTTTTAAAAAAGTTACTGTTCACCGTGAACAGTGATTACTGTTCACCGTGAACAGTAATTACTGTTCATCCGGTTACTGTTCACAGTGAACAGTAACCGCCATCTCCCACCCCAACCAGTCCGGAATCTGTTTCTCTCCCGCGTCCGTTCGAGTCCGTTTTGAGCTCTGTTTGAAGCGTTGGGTTCATGACTGAGCCCCGAAGCCATTACAAAGATTCCATAGCACTTGAACACAGATCTGACCTCCACTAGCTCGTATTTGGCACCAGTACTGTCCCAGCAGCAGAGAATCAGTGTTCTGACACATCTTCAGCCCAATTGAGTCCAATTCGAGCTACCGATTTATTGGGTAACCTCTGATCTTTATGCATTGAGTTTTATTAATGGGATTTTACTTTTGTGGCAAATACATTTATACTGATGGGATGAAAAGGAGGTTGAAAGTGACATGTATGCAGCTCTCCCGTATTTTTGGGGTTTTTATGATCAAGATGGGTATGAAAAGTGGGAAAACCATCTTGAGCATTTCTTCAGGTATTTCTCCTTGACACCTGCGCAGAAGTGTCATTATGCCCAAATGAAGTTAGTTGGAGAAGCTTATTGGTGGTGAGAAGACAATCATATCGACTGTCGAGATTGGCTTATCCTACAAGACTTCTTCATCATGCCCGGTATGCTCCACACCTCCAGGGGCCACAATTCAGCGATTTGATTGCTGAATGTAAGATCCTCGCTGGCATGGTTAAGATGCTAGAAAGCAAGGCGATAAAGGCTGTTGACAATCCAGAATCAGAGCCAGAAATTGATGACGATCTAGAGCCAAAGCCAGAAGTTGATGATAAGCCAGAGCCAAGACCAGATATTTTTGCTGAGTCGGTGTCACAACAAGAAGAGGTTTCCTCACAGCCTATGGAAGTTGAAGGTCTCCCTGTTGAGACCCTTGTAGATGTTCTAGCGGAGCCTACTTTGAAGCTAGTACCACCGTTGGCAGCTATGAGTGTCATTTTTTTGAGATCACCTGAGGTGTACGACCCATTGCAGATATGTCTACAGGAGCCAGGCTTACAAGTGATCAGGGTATTTATGGTGCAAAGTGCAATCTGTTCAGTTTTCATCATGGATGACGTGTCTCAGTCTGCTATTGGTGTCTTGATCAAGCTGTTATTCTTTATCGCTCCGACACGGAGACCAGTTCCACCTCCACCACCTTTGTCTTGATGTGATGCATTAGTGTCACTATCACGGCCACCACCATGGCCCGATTGAGATGCTTCATGAGAGGTGTCCTCACTCGACAGGGTCGACTCTCTCCCACCCCGGGGGAAATGATGGGGACATCACACCAGTACTAATTATTTTTTTTTGCCTTAGTCTATTTTTGAGTTTAGCCTTTTTTCTTTTATTATAAAACTTAGTCCCACATCGGTTGTGATGGGGAAGTTCACTTTGTAAGAGCCTATATAAAGAGGCTCAACTCAATGAATAAACAGACAATGATTAAATAAAACTTTTCCAGTTAAAATTTCAGAGCTCTTGGGTTCTTGAGATTGGGGTGTGAAGCCCGTGGTGCAAGGGGTGTGCGTAAGGGGTGCGAAGCCCAAAGTTATCTGGTTCTTTCTCCAACCCTAATCTCTCTTTTCATTTTATTTCTTGTAAACCCTAGTTTTCTTTTTATTTGTATTCGAAGGTGATTGCGATCCTGTATTACATCAACATGTAAGCATGATATCTTGTGAAATAATTAACTTATGTTCTAAAGCTTGATATAGCATGAGATTGTACGAGTCCTTTTTAGAATTCCCAATATATTTGGACTTCTTTTTTGAATGGTAATTAATTTCATTAATCAAAATGGGTACAAAATATTACATTGAATCTAACCTCTAATAACTCTCTCACGTCTCAGATGCGAGCCCATCACTCAATACAACTCTTATAACTTACAATAACCCGAAAAACTCATCATATAACCATTAACACACAAAATAGCTTCGTGACTCGTCTTGAAGAAGCATCATCCATCTTACTAGATCTATTACTCGGAAGAGAATACAAGACACAGAACATCCGGTCTCTTGTAGATCATTAACTCACAAAGTTGAATCAATTGGATCTACTGATCGACACAAAGTCAATCCTCTTATAGATCTCAAATTAATTAAATCTACTTATCAGAGCAAAAATAAAAGAAAAGATGATGGCCGATACTCTTGTAGATCCAAACCCTGAATGGGTATCATGTACCTCGATCACTGTTAAATAACTACAAACTTGATCGTCGGCGAAACAATTGAACTTCTTATCTCAAACCTCAACATAACTCGCTACCATAGATAATTCATAGTAGCCTCATATGAGAGAAAAAGAGATTGTAAGGGGAAATAGGGACTAGGATTGCTAGCCACTCCCAGCAGTTGAGATTGCACAAAATTTCATGCTTTCCTCTCCAACCGTAAAGATGATCAATGAAGAGTAACCCTCGTCACAATCAAATCTCATATAAAGGGAAGTCGAGATGGCTAGGATTGCTAGCCACCCTCCTCAGCAATTGACATCGCATGAAGTCTCATGTGCATCCTATCCAACTACGAAGATGAACGATGAAAAGTAACCTTATTGCTATCAGTCTCCAGATCTCACATTTCATCTCATGAAATTCTCTCTAGCACCTTCTCACAGCCAGAGAGAGAAAACTTGGACAAAGGAACAAAGCTATGTGGGGGGAAGCCGCGCACGGCGACTTTCTCCTTCTAGGGTATCTAGCGTTTAGAGAGAGAGAGAGAGAGAGAGAGAGAGAGAGAGAGAGAGTTCCGAATGCTTAATTCTGCGTAAATGACATGCACAAAACCAACTTTATTTTTTGGCAGTGAAACTTTTTTCTTTGTTTTACATGTTTAGCTTTTTGCTCGTTCTTCTCTCTATGGGTATTATTTGTTTAATGACATGAGGCACTATTACATATGCAATTATGATGCTATTTGGCTTGTTGAATTTCTGAACCAGTTTTGTTATCCTGCAATATGCATATCAGGTCATGTCATCATTCTATTCTTCCAACTATTGTGCAGGTCCTACTTCATTTGCTCCTGTAATTCGTGCTTCAATCGATATTGTTGCCAGGAGTGGGCAATACCATGTCCTTGTCATTATTGCTGATGGACAGGTTAGGTTATTTGCATTATAGAAAAGTTGTTCTGTTGGCACATCATATTAACAAAGCTCACTTATTTGACATCTTTAGGTCACCAGGAATCCAGATGTACCGCATGGAGCTCTTAGTCCACAAGAACATGCGACCATAGAAGCTATAGTTGATGCAAGGTACTCAGTTCAGTATTTTTAAGTATTCTTCATAGTTTCATGCTGCTTTCTACTGAAGTACTTTGACAATCCAGCTATTATCCTCTTTCAATCATCATGGTTGGTGTGGGTGATGGACCATGGGATGCAATGCAACAGTTTGATGACTGCATTCCTCGACGTGAATTTGATAACTTTCAGGTAACAACAAACTTAGCAATACATGTTATTAATGTGGTGTTTTGTGATCCCTGTTTTTTTTTTTTTCCTTTCACTTTTTCCTTTTCCTTTTCTTTTAGGAGAAGTTCTTTTTTGTTCAATTCACTGTAAAGGTCATAGATCTCATTTTAAGATGTTTAGACTTAAAGTTAAACGGATCATGTTGTAGTCCAAAATGAGGTATCATAGAATGTTCAGTTCTTTTCTATATGATTTAGAAACACTCATTTTACAAAGGTGTCTAGGCAAGGATTCCCATAAAAAAAGGGGCCAAGCGTTTGGCTGTATAGAACTTGGTTTGTGGACATGTATGATGTGCATGCAACTTGCACCTCGGAAACAAAACTTGGTATACGAAGATAACATATCATAGGAATCTTTTAGAAATCAATGAATAAACGTTGACCAACAGGGTATATTAATTATCAAGCCAGCAAATTAACTCTCCCTCATGGTTTAAATCTTTGTATCCGCCAATGTTTTTTAGTGCCAATATCGGCAATATCGGTTGTCAATATCGGCCCTGTTATCGGTTGATTTTATAGGGTTAGTATCGTTTCGGGCGCCTCAAAACCCAAGACAGTACCGCCAATGCATATCGGAATCGGCCAATATTTGAAGCCATGCTTTCCCTCATATGGGTTCTTAAGACCATGAAGGCCTTGACTTCAAAGATGACTGGTTTTGTCAATTCAGGAATAAATAGGGTTAATACGAATACATTTACTTTGTCTATGAGTAGGCTTGAACCTAGGATCACTCAGAATGCTTTGATAATACCATGTTAGAACTTTGCGCAAAGACTCCAGCTGGTGGATTTGCGATAACGATTAGAGTCCGAATTATCAAACTGAACATTTTCTAAGCTTACTAGCAGGCGTCAGAGAGGTTCTTAACCAATTCAATAACCAATATTAGTCAACATTGAGCCAGTAGAATTTTCTAGTATCGTCTTACGGTCTTAGATTTGGTAAAATTTTGGCAGTGGAAGTTTCCACATCCAGTCACTATCTGAGACATTAAATTTGCTTATCAGGCACTGACAGGCAGCGTTGAAGGTAACACTAGGTCATAGAAATAACTTCAATAGTATAGTATATATCTATGAGGGACGTCAATGGTCGGCTAAGGTGCTGAAATTTTCTTAAAAGGCTAGATTCTAATTGCTGTCTGAGATATTGACCTGTCTATACAGCACAGGCATCAGTAGACATTACTCGTTCTTCTGCACCATCATTAGATATTATAAAACAATATAGTGGAATTGTGGATCAGTGTAGGCTAAATAGTATTTTAACATTGAATAGCAAATTTGAAATTCATCAACCTATTTTTTTAATAGACTTCTGTTTTGGTTTAAGAATTAAGAGTTAAGAGATATCTAAATGTGTGGTTTTGATATTGGTATGTTTACAGTAAACATGTGACATCCTATTGATATGTTTACCATGTAGGGTGCCTAAATGAAAGACTTCGACAATTGTCCTTGTCATAGTCTGGATTTCTGTCACCCTCTTATCATACCTGCCACATACAAAATCTTGTCATGACCTAGACGGCATCACCGTGGGCATGGGTGAGCTTCTTCACTGTGGATGATGTTAAATGCAGTTTGAACATTACCGTTGATGTATCTGTAGGAGAAAAACTAAGTTTCCATATTGAAGAATGAAGAGAACCTTTTTTTCCTCTTCTCCTTTCTTATTTAGTTATCCTTACATCAACCTTTCTCGGCATAGATTTCTGGTTGCGACAATACTCATTGTATGTTATCACTGTCTTGGATAAAATTACATTTACTCTGTTGTTATGGTAGTTTTTCTCCATTATTATAGTTCTCTCTCTTAGTTGGCAGATTCTAGGATTCAGACCCAGCTTCATGAATGCATTGACACTTTCAGCTGCTATGTTCATTCCTTGTTCTGATAACAGAGTAATGCTTGTGCAGTTTGTGAACTTTACCAAGATCATGTCTGCAACTACGAAAGAAAACAAAAAGGAGGCAGCTTTTGCACTTGCTGCTCTCATGGAGATTCCCTTTCAGTATAGGGCCACCCAAAACCTCAGACCTATGGAGTATGCCAGCTCATGATTCACGTTTCTCATTTGACCTCATCAATGATTTGAGGACTAATTATTCCAGATTTTTTTATTTTTGTTTGCTTTTTGAATATCAGAAAGCAAAGGGAACAGCAGGTGGAGAAAGAGTTCTTCCTCCTCCTCGGGAAGTAATTGAACGGGATAATCAAGCAACAATGTCATATCCTCCTGCAGCTACTTCTGAACCCAGGCTTTAATATTCCCACAGAGCAGGTATGATCTCTCTTCTAAACATTTTGCATTTGACTTCTGTTGGATAATTAAATATGAGATCATTTTTCTTGTTTTCAAGGCCTGCCCTATTTGCTTAACAAATCCACGGAATATGGCATTTGGATGTGGTCATTTGGTAAGTTTTCTTCACCTTTTCTGCACTAAACTCAACACTTTACAATAAATAAACAAGCATTTATTTTATGTAACAGACATGAATTGACCTTTAGGATGCTTTGTAAATATCACCATATGTGATCTTACAATGCTTTGGTTCATGGTTCATGAAGACTGGTACCTTAGATGATCCATTATTCGGTTTCTTTCAGCATCTTTTGCAGTTTGGGACAACTAGACCACGTTGAATATAGTTTTAGATTCGTATTATATCCTTGGGAGTAAATTGCATTTCCGGAAAACTTCACCATTTGTGAGAAGTCTTTAAACAAAAAAAAAAAAAAAAAAACCTGGAATTGAACATTCAGTTTTACATTATAAATTTTTATGTACTTCTTAGATTGCAAAGTAATATGTGGTTTTAATCTTTTGAAACTTTTGTTGAAGAATTTTAGTTATTCGAAGGATGGATGCATATTCGTAGTTGTGGGAGATAAAAGCTGCTCAAAATTATTTGTGATTAAGAACTATAACCAAAATATTGATATTATTACTCAAGGTCGCAAATTCTTTATAGTTAAGAAGTGTAAGCAAAAGATGTTACTCCTTGAAGGACCATCTTATTTGTCTTTTAACCGAACCCATTCTAAAATTAGCCTCCAATCCTCATTTTTGCATGGATAGGCCGTATCTTTATAGGTTACTGAATTTTGAGCTGAAGGATGATGCTGACCACAATATTGCATGCTGGCCTCATTTTTAATTACAGTAAAAACTAGTGGCATGTATCAATTGAGGGAAATAGTGACGTACCCGGTCACCACTATTGTGAAATAACCTGTTCAACTGCTTTCCTTTTATCCACTACAGATCACAATTTCATCCAACCTATTATATCCAAGTAATTTCTTGTCAATACGATAGAGCAGCAGGAAAAAAGATTGCATGCCAGCATACTTAATTTATTTGCAGTGCATTTCTCAAGACAATATGTGTTGTTTAGCCAAAACTGTTGCTTACTTTACAAAGTGGTTTTCTTTAGCTAGAGTGAAGTTGCTAACTTCAAGGGATTATGATTATGAATAATTGGCTGATATAGTTTCTCATTTGCTTTCCCTTGTGTTAAGACCTGCAAGGATTGTGGTGCAACATTGTCAACATGCCCCATGTGCCGGGCGCCCATAACAACACGCGTGAGGCTATTCTCTTAGATGAGCTGACTTGTTTATTTCTGGTATGCCGTCAATGGTTTCCTACTGCAGTGTAGTATCCTGTCTACCTTGATTGTAATTTATTATTAATTTTTTTTCCTTTTACTTTTCCTCTCGTTCCTTTTTTTTTTTTTGGGAGTAATCAGCATGCTTGGAGGAATCCAGCCTCTTGAAGGTGAATCTGAAGGTGAAGGACCTGTAGATTGCAACAACAAATGTGTGATGGCCTGTGACTTGAGCTATGTAAGCTATGAATACCTTTCTTACTTGTGTTTTACACAAAGCCTTGAGCATAGCAATTGGTTGACAAAACTATGTTAAGTCCCTGTGCATCCTAAGTTCATAAGCCTTCCCTGTAATCACACGTCAGAACATGCGGAACAGCTCCAAGGTCCAGCAGTTGTGTTTATGTCTAATATGTACGTGAAGAAATGTTGTACATGTATCGATGTGAGAGATTAGTTTCTGTTAGGGTGACTAGGAAGCGTTCTGATAATTTGGAGAAGAGAAAATTTTAGCATATTATTCATAAAGGATTATATCAATATATACAAATGGAGAGTGAAATAAGGAAAGTATACATCTCTAGATATAATGTATCATGTATTTATATACATGTCTAGATATAATGTATCACATGTCTGTTAATCCCCTCTCAAATTCACAGTGGATCAAACACAGAGAGTTTAAACAAAAACATTAAATTGATGAGAGTTTTTAAGAGCTCCTCGAGCTCGACTGGGAAAGAGGTTTTGATGAGCTCCTAGAACTCGATTGGAAAGGAGGGTCTTGAGAGATTTTCGAGCTCCATTGGGATGAAGGTTTTGGAGAGGACGGGAAGATCTGAGGCAGGCAGCGATGACATGATTTGAGATGTGATAGGGCGAGATCTGAGAAGTATCAGATGGCGAGATTTGAGAAGGCGATTGCGAAGACGATGAGGAAAGCTCTGATGTCGTATGAGGTGAAAATGGTCTGGCATTGGGCACACGCTATGCGAGCGTCACTCAGCGCATACTTGAGAACAATGAGAGAACTTCAATCAACAAATTTTTTTTTTTTTGAGAAGCTCTGATATCATGATAATTTAAAAAAGAGGAATTTTAGTACTTTATTCATAAATAACTACATCAATATGTATAAGTGGAGAGTGAAATAAAGAAAGTATATATGAGTATGTATAATGTATCACATGTCTATATATAATGTATTAGATGCATGTTAACATGTTCTAATAAATACTTGTTGCGTATCACAATTAGCCTCTCTTGAAGGGTCTAAGTGAACTACATGAAAGGATCAACTATTTTTTACATCTGGAAGGACAAGAAAATTATTTTTGAGAAAAACTAACTATAAAATGCTATCTTAGCCGGGCTTTATGATAAATTAACTCAAGTTAGCTAACACATTATATTATTTTAGCTATTTGATAGTTCTAGAAAGGGCTAAAAAGTTCCTTCACTCTTTCTTTGACCCATTGCCTAAGAGCACTCGCTGCTGCATTTTGTACTCTAGCAGGTTAACGGTTAAACCAGTTTAAACCCGTCTGCTACGATGTGTAACAAAGAAAATAGTAAACTTGGTTTATTTGCAGAACATGTGCTGCCCCTCGCCCCACCAGTTACAACTTGAGCTATTTGCGTGCATCAAAATGAGATAAATGTTGAAACACATACACTAAATTTAATGTTACAAACGAGTCAGGTACTAAAGGCTTGTGAGCTACATGCATCTCAACTTCATCTTCACAAAGTGAATGTTCCCCCGTAGCTATAATTACGGTGAGGAATTGCTCAGCCTAATATTACAATATATTCCTCAAGGATGTTGATACAACGAACAATAATTAACACAATACAGATTTCTCACACTGGATGGAACTGTCAATTTTTTTCCTGCAAAACATCGAACCTAGGTCTGAAACTAATTGGTTTGCAGCAAGTATGCACAGCCCTGCAGGTCATGATACATGATGATGCAGTAATTGCAGATTGAACCCTAGGCGAAAACTTTGATATCCTGGCACTGAACTTTGAACCATATACAAACCACAGTGTAGACACTCGGTAGCAACAATCCGACCTCAAATAGAAGATGGAGCCAATCCCGACTGATAGAAACAAAAGCACCTCAAGTATGAAATGAAATATAATGGAGAACTATGCATAACACATCTTGGTGGGCGCTTAACAAACCTCGGCACATTACCATTCCTGTTTGATTCCCTCATTCTTCCCTAATTATTACAAAACATATTGGTCAAAATGTCTATTTTCCCCCAAAAACTAGCAAACATGGACGAAAAAGGACAATAATAACCTGTTGGGTTCGCCGGAATCGTGACATATCGTCGGGTCCCCATCCCTGCAGAGCAGCTCATGTAGAAATAGGGCTCGAATCCGTGAACAGGGCAACAAACGGTGTGCCCTAAGTTCCCAAAACCAACAATTTATCAAACCAGTACAAACAAAATCAAATTTTACAAAAAACACACATAAAAACCGAACCTTCTTTAGTTTCACAAAGATCCTCAGAATTGCCGCAGGCCCCGAAGAACTCGGGAGCAACTCCTTGCGTCCGTCGCCAATGATGTTATCGATCTCCGGTTGCTGAAAACCTACAGTACGGGGAAGCTTAATATAAGATTAAAGATCCAATTTTGGGGAGGAATAGGGAGAGATTAAAGAGAATCACTTATGTTTTGAGAGGAGGAGAGCGCGAAGGGGAAAAAGAAGCGCCTCCATTTAGAAAGGCGAGAAGCTAGGGCTTCGCCTCAAAGGAGTATCAGGGCTTGTTCGTCTTCCTCGTACTTGATTAGGGTTTCCTCCAAAAAAAGTTCCTCGTCCATCATCTTGTCTCCATCGGGTTAGGGATTTCACCATTGCCGTTGCTGACGGCGTTGCTCGGCTGGAATCGCTTCGAGGGGTTCGATGCGGCGGCCGGTGGTACCCGCCGCTTGCTGTTGCTTCCGCTCATGGCGATATGCGGGGGTAGATAGAGAGAGAGGAGGAGGGAGTTTTCCGCCGTTGGAGACTGGAGGAGGGTTTTCATAGCGAGAGCGATTTGATTCTATTGAGATTATTGAACCGGTTCATGTTTGAGTGAACTGAACGGGCCCAGTTGAGACTGGTGTGCTAGGAACCCGCGAGATTTTCCCCAATCTCCTCTATTTTCTCGCGAATTTAAGTATGAATTAGTTTGAAAGAAGGGGGCGAAAGAGGACAGCGGGAAAAAGCGATCTCGAGCTCAACCGCTCGCTCTAAACCCTAATCTCCTATTCGAGAGGGAAGAAGAAGAGGAATTAGGAGGAGGAGATGAGAGAGAACGAATTCACTCTGAAGTTTCCTCTTCCAACGATCGGGAGCTTGATCACAAGAAGATGGCCAAATCCTTCGAATCCCAGGGCAGTCAGCTCGCTGAGGTAGATTTATTTTCTCTTTTCACCTCAAAAAAGAAATTTATCGCATAATTTTGTGTTTGTTGATAACTTTCGAATTTCTGTGGGATGTATTTTGGGGGGAAAGATGAGAAATTTATATTTCTGTGTTGTAGGACGGGAAGTACAGTGAGGCTCTTCAGAAGTGGGAGGCTGCAATTGCTCTGATGCCACAAAGGGCTATACTGCATGAGCAAAAAGCACAAGTCTTGCTTGAGATGGGAGATGCATGGAGTGCTTTAAAAGCGGCAACCCGTATGTTTGCATAAATATTTTTTTCCTGAAGATTGAAACTTTTCATCGTAAATTAATTGTATCAGTTGTTACTAGCTATTCTTCATTGGGTTGATAGTTTGGTCATGTCTATGTAACATGTAAACTTTGCCCTTTTAGTCATGGCCAATTGTTGTGCAGACATGTCTTTGAGGTTGTCTTACCTATTTGGCTCATATTTCTAGTTTCATAGAGAAACTATGTATAAAATCTAATCTTGATAACTATGTGTGAGTGTAATATATTCTGTATGCATAAGAATTCATGCATTGCAAACATGAATAATGATAAATTGTTATGCAATTATGTCAAGTTTCATTGAAAGGACTAGATTGTAAACGGACGAATTGACTTTTTGCTCTTTCTTTATTGTCGAATTAATATATATTTTGAAAATGTGTGTGCAAAATCCTATATGAAAGGTGTTAATATCTGCCTTGTTAGTTGCTCACAAGTCACATCATATCGACAACGGTAAACTATCTCTAAGTTGACGAGAGACCCCATATGCACCCAATAACGGAGCCATGTAATTTGCTAGAGATATAACAATGATGAGGTTCAATTTCCTGTCTATCACATATAAGTGGGTAAATTCACCAAAACCACCCCAACATTTTGCCTCGGATTTAAGAAACCCCAACGTTTATTTTTGCACACTTTCCCCCTTCGTGTTTATAATCCAACTTCTGTAAAATTTTAATTGTGTGATTCTCCCTGTTTTAAATATCGGCCAAGTCGACAGAGATATCGGCGATATCTCTTTTTTTATCTGCTGCCGATAGGATATAGGAAAATCGTTCGCCATATCGTTTGCAGCAAAAAACGGCCGATATTTGAAATATTAGCCGATAAATCACCCGATATCGAGCGATAAATTGCCCGAAATATCGCCCGATATGAAATAACTTATTTATTGCATGACTGCGTGCAAATGTACATTATTTTTTACTGTCTTTACAATCATATTACATCATTTTTATTAGGTACATAATATCTATGACACTAAACCAACTTTTAGTTGTCAATATTTCATTATATATAATGTCCGATATGAACGTCTGATATACGCGCGTATCCCCGATATCTCCCCTGATATCTGATATCCGATATGAAAACCTCCATCCTATACGATCCCAATATCCGATATTTAGAACCTTGGTGATTCCTAAAATGCCCTTATCTGCAGTTGAGGCCTTTCTTTATCCTCTCTTCCTTTCACCCTAACTAGGTCTATCAACGGGTCGAGTTCGAGGCGGGTACAGTAGTTACCAGACTCGGACCTGATTACCATTACAGGTACCAGACCCAGACCCAATTACCCGCGGGTCCAGTACATTGATTCCCATACCCAGACCCCATACCCGCGAGTCTAGACTCGATTACCGTACCCGATTACCATTATTTAAGTTTTGAGCCCAACAAATCCCATATCTCAGCAAAAGAATAAGCTATTCTTCATCTTCAACGTGGCCGCCATCATTATCATCATCAGCCTCATCATCTTTGTTCATCATTATCCTCTTCTCTTGCTGCTCTCTGAATCCGATCAAAGCCATCGTGGTTCGCGTACCTCGAGAAAGGTGAAGTGCGTCACCGAGGATGTGGACCCCAACACCATGTCCCTCCTCTCCTATCAAAGCCATCGTGGTTCGCGTACCTCCAGAAAGGTGAAGTGCGTCACCAAGGATGTGGACCCCAACACCATGTCCCTCCTCACCTATCGCATCGCCGACGACAACATCACCACTTGAATTTTTAATTCTCCATTAATTTTTTCTACGATTGTTCTTCAATTGAATGAATTTGAATTCAAGAGGATTCATTGAAAAAATTTTAGGTGACGGATCCAAATAGGGACACCATCCATCTATCCAACGACGTGAGTTCAGGCCAATTCGTGTTCGTTGCCAAGAAGCCCAGGTTGTACAGCTTGTGTTTTTTGGTCGCCATTGTTCAAGCTGGAAGACGGAGTAGAGGTGGATTTCGAGTGGAAGACTAGGATCGCGGGCATTGCCGAGGCTTGAGAGAGGGAGGCGGTGATGGCAATTTAGGGTTTACTGAGGAGGCTGAGGAGGCGACGATAGCTGAGAGAAGCGGGCTGAGAATCGAGATCTAGGGCTTGTTTGGGTTGCTAGATAGTGATATATAAAGTAAACGGGTTCGGGTCTAATCGGGTATGGTTCAAGTAAAATCAGACTCGACCCGACTCGACTTTTTACTAATCGAGTTAATGGGTTCGGGTCCTATTCGGGTCTGCAGGTATAGAATCAAATCACTCATTTAATCGGGTCGGTATGGGTGGGGTCTGGGTCCAGACCCGACACATTGACAGGCCTCTTCCCCCCCCCCCCTCCCTCTCCCCCCCCCCCCCTCTCTATGCTCTCTCTCGCCCCCCAACCCTTGCTCTCTTTGTGCCTCTCTTTGCCTTCATTTGTGTGCATGCAAATTCCTGCGTGCTTTTACACATTTTTTCACTCCAGAGTGAGTTAAAAGTTCTAATTACTATTAATAGCCACATCCTTGTTCATTTACTGTTTACAGTCCCTATTCTTGGGCACTTTAGTTTGTTCTATTCTACCATATGGGTATTATAGAATGAAGGGTTTTGGGGACAGTTTGTGGACACTTTGGGAATGATGGGGCAGTTTCATGTGGGTGTGTTCGGAATTTGGTTTTGATTTGATTGGTGATGATAAAAATTGAGCCTTAGGAGAAATGGATCTGCCCTTTTGTTTATAGGGTTCTTGTGGGTATTGTAGGAGGAAATGTGGGTGTTATCTGCAATTTTTCCTATTTTTTCTCACCTGATAACTTTGCTCTTTTGATTTGAGTTGTATGCATGTGTAAAGCTAGGTCTTTTCCTTGTGGGATTTTTATAAATGTTGAAGTAGCTTGCGGATGTGGTGCTGGCAATTTTTTATTTTGCTTGGATTCTGATCATTTTTCAACACACGATGTGTTTTTCGGCATGTTTTCAATAGATTTTTTTTTTTTTTTTGGTTGGGGGGGGGGGGGGGGGGTGCAGCATAGTGTGTGTGTGTGAGAGAGAGAGAGAGAGAGAGAGAGAGAGAGAGAGAGAGAGAGAGAGAGAGAGAGAGAGCATGTGTTGGGGTGAGAGAAAGTGAGATGATGAAGAAAGGCCCCAATTGCAGATAAGGGCATTTTAGGAATCAAACAATTATATAGAAGTTAGGATTTAAACAGCGGAGGGGGAAAGTGTGCAAAAATAAATGTCTGGGGGGTGGGGGGTTTCTTAAATCCAAGGCAAACTTTGTGTGTGTGGTGTGTGTGTGTGTTGGGGGGGGGGGGGGGGTGGGGTTGGTGAATTTACCCTATATAACTACAGCTTAACAATTCTTTCTTGCTATAGCTTCACAATACTCCCATTAGTGGACTTTAGATTTTATTTTTTTTTTTAATGCTGCAAGTAGACCACTAAGATATTAGTTCTATACCTATCACTGCTGAGTTACATGATTCTCCAAAAAAATTAAATTGAAGATGTTGCTTGACATGGCTATTGAATAGTCGGGGCTTAATTTAATAAATATATTCACGTCGTCAAGATTATATTGCTGAAGATGTGTTACCTTGCAGAAGCAACGGAGCTGGAACCCTTATGGGCTGAGGTTTGTTGACATACTTTTATCCATTCTCTGTATTCTTTTGTTTCATTTTCTGGATTTCATACTCTTTGTTTGATATATGAATCCCGAAAGAAATCGATACTGCCTGCGTAGATGCATGTCCTCTAACAATAAATCGGTAATATTCAAATGAGCTTGGTGTTAGCTTGCTTAATTATAACGTGGCAAATTGAGGAGAGTTGGCGTGGCATAGAAAGACTTGTGATAGTGAGGTCACAAGTACAAGTGTGCCAAGACCAACACTGTGGAAAGGAACTCCCCTATATGGGAAGGAATGAAAGGGACCCCCTTTTATTCAAAAAGAGAAGAGAAGAGAAGAAAAGAAAAGAAAAGGCTTGCTGACTCTTGGGGATTTCTGAAAGGCCAACAAGACAAAGAGTGTTTCTAATGTTTACAACTTAACACTATATGAAAATCCTATCTTTGTGCCTTATAGATCACTTGAGCCCATAATGTACATAGCTCTCTCCATAAGAGAATGTGAGAATGATCAGCATTACGATGTAGTTAAAGGACAACAATCTTGATAAATGAACAATTAGTAAATATATTGGAAAGAGAAATAGATAAGTTCTTGAAAGCACAAAAGATTACACCTTCTCATGTCAGATTAAGAATCCACGGGTGCAGAAGTGTTAAGAAGCTTACTTCTTGAATGTAGGCCATAAATGTGTCACACTTTTCTGCAAATAAGATTATTCAAGTCTTGGAAGGCATTAACTTTGAAATTTGCTCTGATTCCCTGTTTCACAATGCAAAGGGGAAATGACAAAAATATCTAGTTCACGCTTTGTCCACATTCCTAGTTTAATTATTAAGGCTAAATGCAGTTAATATGATTGTATCTAGAGCTGAAGTAAACAACAAAACCGCATCCTAAAAAGCATGGACACACCAACACAGCACAAACATTAACTCAAAACAGATTCTAAAATAGTTCATATGAAACAACCAATGGCTTTGCGAGAAGTGTCAGATACTATGTCTGACATGACATGCCTTCAATGGAACTGTACTTTCTAGAACTGCTTTTAGCAAAGTGTACTTTCAACACGGCACGCCTTCAAATACTGACACAAAGCAGATTCTAAAATAATATATATGAAACAGAATGACACTACTAAAAGTGTGATCTCTAATACATGCATGACATGACATGCCTTGAATTAGAAGTATGTGTGTGCTGCGGGACACCATATCACTATCATTTTGAGAACAGTCCTCCGCTTTGTTTAAAGTTTAATGATTTGAAAGAAATGTTTTTGATGGAATCTGCATCCGTTTATTAATCAGTATGGACATGTATTTCATTTACTAACCCATGGATGGATATTTCTTTTACAGGCATGGGCAACCCTGGTCGAGCACAGCTAAACTATGGTGAACCCAATTTAGCCATTAAAAGTTTTGACAAGGCTTTAGCTATTAAGGTACAGATAATAGTGTATAAATGAAGTGGTATATCACTTCTATAAATTTGCAAAAGTGTTTCTCATGTCCTTCTAACTTCAAAAATATTCTTTTGCTCGATGTAGCCTAATCAATGAAGAGGCAGTTGTTGATCGAGAAATTGCATCACATCTTGTGAAGAGGCGAAAGCAGCTGCATTCAACAGATTGAGCAGTAACCATATTTGTTATAAGGTTGGAGATAAGATCAAATGCTCTAATTCCCCTACGTGCATTGGAATAAGGCGGAACATCCTGATGACCCTACTTAATTTCACAAGATGTCAGTCGTGCTGAAAAGTAGTCACTGAAAAAGCAACATAATTCTGTACTTCCCTCCAAGTATCACAAGTGTCGTGATATCAACTGGATGCAGCATGGCTCTTTAGCAGGGAAACTTGTTGGGCTTGGTGGTTTAAGTTTTATATTCATCAGTGTCACAAAATAATTGAACATCCATTGTAAGGTGTATATTATGTTTTTATGTATATTTCACTTTTCCTTTTTGTCTGGTGCTTTGTTTTGTATGCATTGAGAATATTGGCACCGATGCCCTGCGAGGATTTAGATTGAAGCTTGTTGAGCTAATATTGTGGTATTTAGCTTCTTGTTAATATTGTGGTCTTTAGCTTTCTGTTCAATGCCATACAATCACAATATACTGTGAAAACTAAATAGCACGAATTTTAAACCATATATCGTACATTAAACATTGGACTATGTATGTCCATCTGTTATATGTCAAGTTTTCTTTCTGTTTACAGTATTTCTATTACAGCTAGTATTAACCGGACTTATTTGATGATGATCTTCCTAGCAGCAGTCGAGTCTTCCATTCTTGTACCGTATGCCGCACGCATTACAAAGTGTCCCCAGTCCATCAGGACCTGCTCTCCATCGTGGCGTGTCTTCGGCCATGCAATGGGCACATCTCTGACTGGCATCAGTATTTTCTGGGCTAAGATCTTCAGGGCTACTACTGTGCTCACTGCCTGACTGTAATGAAGTCTCCAGAGACAAAACTGGGAGATTTAGAGCATGCCTTGCATGACTTACATGACTTCTGCTTGTAGTATCTCTTTTTCTGCAGTATACCAGACTGTAAGCGGAGTCGATTGCATTCGTAGTCTCACACCATCTGCCGGTAATGAATCTAAGTTGGTTACATATTCCTCACTTTCTCTTCTCCCGCTTAGCACGACTACAATGCACTAAGATTTGCTTGAGATCGCAACAGCTAAGTATATGGTCATTACTATGGTTTATGCTTACATGCTTTGTTGATTGGCTTGAGATTGACATGTGTTTTCAGAACCGGTTTGTCATTCTGCATTTGCATAATGCCCAATTGCCAAATGGGACAGAAGGAATCATACTGAAAAAAAGAACCCAGACTCATTGGAATACTGGCACATGTATACAGTAATTTGCATGAATCTGTATAAAGATTGTTGCACACATTATATTTACTCAAACATAATGCATTTTGTTCATTTCCGTCGTAACATTTTCAACATGTTAAATGTAGTTAGCCTGTTTTTAGCCTCACTTTTTTGACTCGACCACTATTAACCACTTCACCACTTACAAATATTCAAGTCTGATGGAGGGGCTCTGAAGCGATTCAGCCAAGTCTCTCAACATATCATTTTGAGTCGTTTATGGATGTCATGATCATTTGTGTCTCAGCATATTGAAGTCATATTGACATGTGCCAACAAAATTCATGTACTGATTGATTCCATGTGGAAGATCATAAACTGATAAATAAGTGAGCTCAAGGTTCAAATATTTAACTTCTGAAAGTTTGAAACTCGGGATGGTAAAATGCGTTTTGCTGTCCTACCTAAACCTCAATTAAGATAGAACTAAGCTTAAACATGGTATATCTTCAATTCAACATAGATAAAAGGATGTATTGGTGGAAATTATAGGGAGGGGAAATAGCAAACTCATTAAAAATGAAGCATAGACCACTTCTCATCTGCTTCAGATTTACAGAGAATCTCTTTTATGATTATTGTCGTTGATGTTTTGAGTGACTATTGGTTTGATCAATCCACTCCATTTTGTGCAAGTCCATGTGCAATTATGCGTGCATTTGCTTACTAATGCCGGAGTTTATACTTCATGGAAACTATCTGTGACGATATTTATTAACGGACAAACATGAATAATTGTTGACTCTAGGAGGGAGCTTGGAGTTTATGTCGCAATGACCTACATATCTTACACAAATTCTTAATTGTTGACAGACATCACGAGGAAAATGGTCATCTAAAGATCTAAACCAAATTTTGTTAGAGAGAATTATAACCCAGCTTTCTTTCTGACCAACGCGTATCAAATATGTGAGTAACAACTGAATGGCATACATTGTTACATGAAACCAGCACTATCTCTGTGTGTTAACAAGAGAGACCCCATTTGCATAAAATGAATGCAGCTATGTCATTTGCTAGAGAGATAACAGTGATGAGGTTCAATTTCGCATGTATATCATACAAGTACAGCGTAAAAGATTCATAATTATTGACAGACATGATATACACTTTACGATGAATGTCCCATTCTAATATCGTGTTTCTGACATTGAACAAGCAACTTAAACCACATAATCCAACAAGCCTCCAGTTCATATAACGTATAATTTTAAAGACCTACATCACACCAACTGCTGTATCTGTATCTGATATCATTAAAAGTAAATACACTACAGTATCTGTTCATCATTTAGTTGAAGATATTGCCATGCGACATAGATCAAGGATTCAGAGAAGCACAGTAATGTATACTTCTGATTCGTAACAAAAACATGAAATACTGTAACTACCATTGCAAGTTGGGCTCGGAGCCTAGATTCACAATAAAAGTAACATCTGTCTTCACAGTCCATGTGATGTCATGGAACGAACTCATTACATGAACAATCCCTAGTATCCAGTTGACAGCAGAATTCAATGAAATCAAACACAAAACAATATCAGGATTCATCCAACAACAACATGATATATATATATGACCCGATATTATTTAAAGAATTTTATAGTGATGTCGCAGCAGTGATGTCTAGAGGGGCTTCCACCGTCATCTAACTTGATGCAATAGGCTTTGCAGTCGACCTTTGATGGCTTCCGCATATGTCCTGTGTTGATACGTCAACGTTGACTCCAACAAGTCCCACAAAGAAGTTTTTGGGTTCCAACCTACACCCGTTCATGTTGTCATTAATTGTTAAATAATACGAGGTTAACATTATGAATTTTGAGTATAATTGAATCAGGGTTGGATGTACCAAGTTGTTTATTGATTATAGTCATGTCTGGGATCCTCTTATCACTGTCATCATATCTACACCGTAAAACTCCTTAGAGCTCACATCTACTGTTGGAACCTGCAATGCTGGCTCTCCTGAGACCTTTGAGTACACCTGAGAGTGAGAGAACCAAAAGTAGACAATTTATAAGGCATTCAACATGTTTAACAGTCTCTCAGAAGGGAAGTCACTCCTGGGTTTATCATCCAAGGCTTGCGTAAAATACCTCTGTCATCATTTCTGCGAGTTGCTTTACTGTGACTTCATTGCTAGGATTTCCCACATTGAAGATGTGGCCATTGGCACGAGCAGGATTTTCCTAGCAGATAAAAGCCAATTGTCATTTAGCTTGTTTTAACATTAAACATATAGAATAAAAAGCAAGATTAAAAGGATCGCAGTAGCTAGAAACATACAATCATCAAAAGAACAGCTTCAATGGCATCCTTGATATACACAAAGGTTCTTTGGGATTGCCCTCCATCAACGAGCTTTAGAGGCTCACCACGCAGGAGATTCTGCATCCAGACCACATCAATACATATTCTAGATAACATGGGCATATGCAGCACAGGTAAACTTAATCTCCAACAAAAGTTTGGTACTTACATTACTAAAGCATGCAAGAACCCTAGGAACCCCCTCACTGGGACCATCAATCCCAGGAATAAAATCCATCCTTGGTCCAATCCAGTTGAATGGTCTGACAATGGTAAACTCAAGCCCATTTCGGCACCCTCAGCTAAAAAGGGGTCGATAAAGTGTCAAAAGAAGAATAACAAAATTGCCGTAAACAAAAAAGTTGTAAAAGTGTGCCTACCGTAAATTAACCTTTCAATAAGCTGCTTTGCGCATGCATAGGACCATCTCTGTTTCTCTATTGGGCCAAAAATGCATGGTGAGGCATCTTCTTTAAGGACATAAAATTCTGGATCCTGTTTTGACATGCACGAGACTGACGTTAAAATATAAAATAACAGTATGATTTAGAACGTTTTATTAACTAATTCATTAAAATTTAGGTGAAAATATTAACTGAATGGTCTAAGAAGTTAAAAAAAAAAAAAAAAAAAATCTAGAAAACTAGTTTCATTTGGAAAAAATGTGGTAGTAATGTGACTAGTGCAGAAGCATCAAACACTTTTATCATTTTGGGGCTGGCAGCATATTATTTTTTCTTGAATCTGCTTAGGTAAGCTATACTGCATGTATTCATGCCATACAGATGTGACAAAATTTGGAGCTGGTTGTCTGCAACCTAAAGCAACTTATCCATGTTTGGAAGTGGCAGTGAGAAGGTATACAGCGTCAAGCACAAGCCCAGGTGAAAATTAATGGTTGGAACTGAACTCAATAATAGGACAGAAAAATTGCATGGTCATCATCTAATTATTATTAGCATTTCTTTATGTAGTCTAAGACATTGCCTCATATATTTGGAATTGCAAGTTTCCAAGTAAAAGGTGAAATTGATCTGTATAGTAAAAGATCAGCAGAACAAGATGAAACAACTAAGAATGCACCGTATACCTTCACAATCACCAGAGTTAAAGAAAACATAATTGAAAAACAAGGCATTTGTTGCAATAAATTCATTCTTTAGTGAGTTGTGAATTCTAGCCCACAGGGCCACAAGCACAAAGTTGCAAATACCCAAAAGAACTAATGGACTACAGGTCCAACCCATAAATCAGGACTTCGAGAGGTCAGCTATCTACAGCTGCTCATAATTTGAAATGAAGGAAAATTGAAAAAAAAAAAACGTTTCAGATGCTAAGAACCCGAACAAATAAAAAAGCAGATGGAATAAAGAGATCACTATAAGTCCAAAAACCAATTTAAGCAAATTTGCTTCAAAGGCAAAAACCTTCATAATATTTACAACAATGAGAAATTCAGAAGGAGAAAAAGGCTTAAAAGAAACAAATTAGCAATTTAGATACTGGTCATGATTAAGAGTTAAACACCTTAAAGAAAATCCTTTTAACTTGTTAGCTTCCTGCAACATATAAATTATTCAACAGTTAATGGAGAGGTTGGTCAATCACATGAAGATTGTGCTTCCTGCCATTTCAAGGATAACAATTAACAAGCTTATAGGCAACATCAGCATAAAGTACATTAAACTCCACATCATTTCCCTTTAAACACAAGCATGCCTATACGGCTATACCCAAAGTCAAACCAGCGTCACACTACCTTCTGTGACCTAAACTAGCGCCCAAAAAAAGGCAACACGCTTACCTATATATAAATAGGTCAATTAACAAATAGTATCTTAAAAAAAAATCTCAAATAAATTAAGAAGCAACCCTCACTTCATAAATCCAATGAACTTGGTAACAATGACACCGCCATGCGAAATAAAGTACGTGAAAAGAGCAGCTAAAGATAAGCATGAGTATTTGCAATCTCAGAAGTCAGAAACAATTCCACACTCTCTCATGTGCGATAATACCACAACACAAAGTTCACAATACTAGCTAGAAAACTATAGGTTTAAAACCAGCAATTATTAGAAAAATTATAGGTTAAACATAACACCTTTCCACCTTCAATTTTGATACCAATTATTAGTTTATTACATGTTATAAGTCCAAGGAGCTAAATAGCAGAGGCATGATGCGACATGTACTTGACAGAAGGTGGTCATGCTGACAGAACAGATCCAAATAAAGGACAAGTGCAAGTAGTATTCCCCCAAAAAGAGGCAAGATCTAACCTGCGATACACTGATATGGGTACGTGTATTGATATGATATAATGATATAAAAATTTTAAAAACCATGGATAAGGTATCTCCAGGGATACGAAAAATCAATTAAAAAATTATAATTATATATAGTTAAACAAAAATTTAAAATCCAATCATTAAGCAACTATCATATTCATCATAATTTTATAATAATTCAAGACCATTTCAAGTTGCTACTAATCCAAATCCAACACCTCACATGCAATCTTGAACTCATGTCCTTAACAGCACCCAAAAACGTGGGGAAATCAAATCAATTCTCAGCCACCCCCCCCCCCCCCCCCCCCCCCCCCCCCCCCACCCACCCACCAACACACACACGCACACCCCCCCCCCCCCCCCCACAAAAAAAAAAAAAAAAAAAAAAAAAAAAAAAGCAAATTACATGAAAACAAACTCATGATGACATGTACATTTAAACAAACACCTACCAAACCATATCTAAAATGTCTTTCCAAGGTTTAATTGCATCCAAAGCAAAGCCCAGATAAAACCAAATCCCCAAAAAAATCCATCAAAACCCACAAATTTACCATTTTTTTTTGGCACTCATTTTCTTGACATGACGCTTGATTATCCGACAGTCAAGCCCATGATGTATGGGTATCTTACAAAACTTTTTCAATTCCATGGGTTATATTCACTTACCAGTTCAGAAGTGACTTGTAGTTATGTTAGTGAAATTAAAGCAATAATAGTAGCAACAGAACTGGAACACTATGCGAGGAAGACAAGAGCCATTCCCTATCATAAGCCAACATCAAGGCTAAATATAATGTTTATAAAGACGCTGGGTGGCTCCAGATGCTCAAGGTGGCGCTAGTGCCTATGATGTTTTGGCCCGCTTAGGCCTCCTAGGTGCCCAATTAACCAGAGTGGTCTCCTAGACCGAAGAAGAACATTGATCTACATTAAGTCCTTGTATCTTTACATTAGTTATGGATAACTCTAGATATATTTCGAATGAATTTCACAGTGCATGTTGTTTGCCAATAAATTATTAATTAAAGAGACCAGAAAATGAATAATTTTATAAGTAGAAGGTGGAGGGAAGCTATGAATCTTACAGGTTAAAAATTAGTAGAACAAAAATGAAATAAATAAGGTGCAAGTTTGCTAAGAATAGGAGGAATAAGGATATAGTTCCATTGATGGCCAAGAAATATTAGGAGTAACCATTTCCCCTACTCGGGATAACTCATCCATTATAAAGTGAAGTTGAGAGTGTTATTTACACTTCATAAATCAAAGCATAATAGCTAAAATGGAAAAATTCTTTAAGAATATGATTTAACCACAAAACCTCAAACAACAACAACAACAACAACTAAGCCATTTGTCTCAAGTATTGGGGTAGGCTACATGAACCAAAAGAGAATTACGCCGAATCGGGCACATTGATCAGCTTTCTCCACTCACTCCTATCGAGCAATATGCCTTCACTAAGACCTTTAGCCTCTATATCTTGTCGTATTACCTCCATCCATGTTTTCTTTGGTCTCCCCTGCGCTCTTTTAACTTGCCCTAAATTGATACGCTCTACTCGTCAGACTGGTGCATCTGTAGGTCTATGTTGCACATGATCAAATCATCGTAGGCGATTTTCTCTCTTCTTTTCTATAGAGGCTACACCATCTTAGTACGAATATCCTCATCTCTCACCTTATCTCTCCGCGTGTTACTACACATCTAACGAAGCATGCGCATCTCTACTACACTCATCTTCTGGGCATGATATCTCTTTATAGTCCAACAGTTCTGTGCCATATAACAAAGCTGACCTGATAGCAGTCCGATAAAACTTTCCCTACAGCCATAACGGAATGTTTCCATCACATAAAACTCCTGCTGCGCTCCTCCATTTCAACCACCCGGCTTGGATCATATGGTTGACATCACTATCGATCTTCCCATCCTTTTGGATAATAGAACCCAAGTACTTAAAATGACTGCTCATCAGTATTTCTTGTCCATCTAGTCTCACAATACTATAATTTTGGATTCTCTATTTACTGAGTTTACACTCCATATACTCTGTTTTGGCCCTACTTAATCTAAAACCTCGAGATTTCAGAGTTTGTCTCCATAACTCCAATTTGACATTTACCCTAACTCTCGTCTTATTGACTAGGACAATATCATCAGCAAATAGCATACACCACTGTAACTCATCTTGAATAGCTCTAGTAAGCTCATCCATCACTATGGCAAATAAGAATGGACTCAATGCAGATCCTTAATGCAATCCAATTGTAATAGAAAAATCGCTTGTTATGCCTCCACAAGTTCTGACATTTACCACTACTCCATCGTACATATCCTTGATTATGTCAATATAATTGATGGTGACTCCCTTTTTCATCAATGTCCACCATAATACCTCTCTTGGCATCTTATAATAAGTTTTTTTCTAAATCAATAAAGACCATATGTAAATTTCTCTTCCTCTCTCTAAATCGCTCTATAAGTTGACGAAGCAAATGAATAGCCTCTGTCGTCAATCGCCCCAGCATGAACCCAAACTGCTTCTCTGATATTGTAACATTTTGCCTTAACATGTGTTCAATTATCCTTTCCCAAAACTTCATGGTGTGACACATGAGTTTTATTTTACGATTGTTTGAAAAACTCTGAATATCACCCTTGTTCTTATAGAAAAGTATTAAGGTATTCTTTCTCCACTCATTTGGCATCTTTTTAGTTAGCCAGATCTTATTAAAGAGGCTTGTCAGCCGTCTCACGCCCACCTCTCCTAAGCATCTCCATACCTCAATAGGAATTTCATCTGGGCCAACAGCTTTCCTTGACTTCATCCTCTTCAAAGCCTCTTTAACTTCAGATTCGCTAATTCTGCGCATATAATTATGGTTCATATCCTAGCACTAAATGGTAAGGTCATCCAAGTCGTGAGTAGAACTACCATTGAACAATTGTCAAAATACTCACTCCATCTTTCTTTAATTTCTTCATCTCGAATTAAAACCTTCTGATCCTCATCTTTGACACACCTCACAGTACATAAGTCTCTAGTCTTTCTCTCCCTTATTCGAGCAATTCTATATATATTCTTTTCAACCTCTTTGGTGTCCAACTTCTCATACACTTCTTTATACACTTTAGCTCTTGTATTCTGAACAGCTTTCTTAGCCTCCTTCTTGGCTAGCTTATACCTCTCAAAACTCACTCCATCACAATTTAACCACAAAACCCCCATGAAATTAAATGAAAATTTTGAAGATGGCTATACAATCAGCGATGGTTTTTCAGCCAGAATGTTAGGCAAATAAGAAATGTATTCATAAAGTGAGCGTTGGTGAAAAGAAACAAAAAGGTTGCTGAAATGAGTGTCGTTGGGATAAGAACGTTGAGGTGGACCAAAAAGCGCATGACAAGTTAATACATCTCTAAGAACTTAGTTCTAACTTTAATTGAGAATAAACTGAGGGAGAACTAGTTGAGATGGAGATAGATGAGCGACAAAACGTACAAAAGGACAACGGATAAGTGAATCAGTAAGAACTTAATTCCAACTTTGGTTGAGGATAAAATGGAGGAGACAGAGAGAAAAACGAGTGGCAATACACCAAAAGATGACAAATTAGTGCATCCGTAAGAAACTTATTTTAACTTAATTGAGAATCAAGTTGATGGAAACAAGGAGTAAGGGTAGACCTAAACAACATGGATTGAGGCAGTTTAAGGATATGGTAGTTGTTAGTTTAACAGAGGAGATGGCCAACCTGATTCCAACATGTATTGCTGATCTTATTAGGTTTGGCCCAGTGATGTTGATCGATGATGACATTTGCTGCAGTTTGAGTTATTTCTCCAAAATTCTAAAAATAAAGAAGATGGAACTGTGACAGACTTCTCATATTATGCCCCAAGAACACCCACCACCTTAACAAATGTGCGTCTAATTGTGCATGCTAACTGTTCATATGCTCTTCCAGTGTCCATTACCCTTTATCAATCAATAATTGTGGGATATTAGTGAATTAAAGCTGAAATGTAAAGCTTTTATACTATGAATCAACCCAAAATCTAGAGTTATTAATCCATTCAACTTATTTGGAGAGAAAGATTTGCTAAAAGAATCTCTGAAAAATAAAGTCAATCTATTAAATTCTAACCTTTATCAAACACTAAGTAATGTGTCCTAGTTTATTTGAATTTTTTGGCTCGATGTCTGGAAGAGAGTTGGAGGACTGACTACACTTAAAGGAAATGACTATAGTACTACTTGAATCTTTAAGATACAACACGAGAAAAGTGGGATAATTATATTTTCCAAGTAACCAAACAAAGCCAACCAAGGAGATATACAAAAATTCATGAGGATATTAAACTCAAACAAAAAGCATATTACAAATTTGTGCAATGAACTTTTTCTTTTGTTTATATCCTCCCCATCCAAGTAATGTCTAACTTGCTTGTCCACTTGTTCATTAAGTTAGATTGTATTTTTCAAATATTATCAATATAGATTACTATTGCATTAACTAGTGTGTTATACAATATTTTGCTGCTATGTAATCAAAACTCCGTTAAATATTTTAAAAATTATGTCAAGTCACGGTTAATTATCTTAACAATCTTTTAGTAAATTTTCTACAAAATGATTATACTCAAAATCATGAGTTATTTATGTGCTGAACAAAATAAGAAGGGCCAACTACGACTCTTTCACATCTTTTCCATTTGCTATGTAATAATTAGTATTAGTTGTTATGAAAGCTAAATCATTGTGCCGGGCTATAAGCAAACTATTTTTCATAATCAAATTAGAAAATACAAAGGACAGGGATTAAATATGCGGCATCTAAATAAGAAATATGAAAAATTAAAAACAATTACTCTAACTGAAAAACTAAAAGCAGCATTGGTTCATTTAGTTTATTTATTCAATCCAGTCCACTAGTTATAGGGAGGAATCTGAAAAGGGGCTAGCCCGCACCTGGCGGAGAGGGTGATCCTTCGGCAGAAAGCTCCCGATGGTCTTTCCGTAAATTTCACAAGTGGAGAAGTGAATGAGACGCTTGTTGTTCTCCGAGCAGTACCTCACCTGCATTCATCATTTCATTCCTTTCAGCAGCAAATCTAGTTCGTGAGCAAATCTGGAGGTGGAGGGAGAGATCGGAAACCAAGAAACCAAGAAGTCTGACTTACGACTGGAAGTGCGTCAATAAAGTTGCTGTATATGGTGTCGAGAGGACGGGTATTATAATCCGCCGGGGTGCAGATAGCCGCCAAATTGATGGTCTGCAGTGCAGTGACATTGTTTGTTTGTTAGATCGATCGATCGATCTCCATTATGAACGATAATGAATGGATCGGAATCGAGATGCAGATCTATGTACAACGAGAGTGATAATGAACGAACCAGATCGGACATCTTGATGAGGCCTTCGAGCCTGGAATCGTGCTTGATGTTGAGGCGGTGGAACTGGATCCTCCCTGAAAAGGTCCCGTCGTCCAGTAGATGCCGGATCTTGTCGTTGTAGACGTCGAGGGCCAGCACAGTATGAGGAGTCTCTGCCATGAGCTTCTCACACAAATGCGACCCAATGAAGCCCCCAGCACCGATCATGCAGATCGTCATCGCCTTGATCGGATTCCCATCAAGATCCACCCTCGACATCGCTTTCGCTCTCGCTCTCTCCCTGATGATCTCCCTCTCTCTCTCTCCTCTCTCTCTCTCTGTCTCTTCCCCCGATTTATTCTCTCCCCCGCTCTCTGCCTCTCCAGTGGTGTGAGTCTTAGACTCTGGATCCAATCCGTACATACGTGTGTGAGATCCTCTTCAAATTCTTTGTTCACCTTAAAACTAGTGTCCCTTGCTATCGGTGGAAAATGACCGGTTGGTGAGGCGGAGGAAGAGAGGGGAGGAAAAAAGAGGAGGAATGGGAGAGTTGAAAGAGGAAAAAAGAGGGGTTGACGGTGCTCTTTTTCGTGAATAAAACTGAGACAGACGGACAGATGAACGGATAAGATTTTTATATGAGTCACAGGAGAAAAAAAATTTCTCAGTTTTGACTAGTATACCACTGAGGTAGTGTTGGCCCAAAGGCCTATCACCCTAGTTTTGATGATGATCAACTCATGAAGTTATGTTTACTAATGATATTGTGTTTAATTAGTGACAGATTCATTATCAAGATCTTAGTAGGTGCATAGCTCAACAAAGGATAAAATGTCAAGATTTGGAGCTAGCACGGTGTGATCCAAGGAGCTTTTGGATCAAGCTTGGACCAAGTCAAGAAGATGAGAAGCCTTCGAGTGAAGACTTCAAGAAGATGAAGACTTGTGTCTGGGTATAAGATTTTGTTTTTGTTTTAGATAAAATGTAAAGGATAGAATAGTGGTGGATTGCTCAAGTACATATACACACACTCTCTTGATTTAGTTTTGTTTTACAAAAGATTTTACTTTGTGACAAAATACAAGTTTGATTTTTGATTTTTCTCATATACATATCTTTAAACCAAAACCAAGTTTAGAGCTTATGACAAAAAACATAGATATTTCATTATGATTGTGTAGTGGATCATATCCATACACACTATGCCTTAAAAGTATATCTTGTTTTGTATTTGATGAAGATTTGGAAAAATATGTTTTGAAAAAATATTGTTTTGAAAAATACAGTTTTTATCATGAGCCAAATATTTTCAAGTTACAAAAATAGTCCAATCTTTTATAACATGCCTTGATTTGGTGCAAGCATGTTTGTCTATCAAAGTATATTGGTAAAACTATTTTTGTAGATTTTATATATTTTATGGGATTTTTATGAAAGCCAAAAGACCAAGTTTTAAATCCCAGAAACTGTTTCAGGCTTCAGATAAGTCGACTTGCTCCCTATATAGTCGACTAATCCTGAAGTCGGCCGACCGGACGGTCGACCGACGTGCACAAACGTGCACGCCTTTGTGTACTGGAGGACGGTCGACCGTGCCGGTCGACCGCTCCAGAGAGCAGAGCTCTCTGGAAAGTTCGGCCGACCGTACGGGTCGACCGACAGAGAGTTAGACTCTCAGCTCCAGTGGGTCGGTCGACCCAGGCGGTCGACCGTGGCTCCAACGGTCTGATTTCTGACCGTTGGCGGTCGACCGCACGGGTCGACCGGCAGTTCTGACAAAGCCCCAACGGCTAGTTTTTGACAGCCTATATATTTAGGGGTTTGGTCATTGTTTTGTAACAAGATTTTAGGAGAGCTTTGAGCCAGTTTTTCCCATTCTTTTAAAAGAGTTTTCTCCACATATTTGAGTGCAAATATTTCCTATCTAAATGGAAGATTTTACCAAGAGTGTTTTAAGTGATTCTTTGAGTTTTTCCTCCACCACTCTCATCCTTGTTTTTCTCACACCACACTTGAGCTATCCATTGATTATTCATCCTATAGGTGTGTTGTAGTAAGATTGTTTTTACGTGATCAAAGTGTTGTGATCACCAAAGACTTCATTTGTTACTTTGAGGAGGCGGACGTGTGTGTCCGCGGTGTTTTGAGTTCGGGTGCGGACTCGGTTGGTTTGAGGTGCGGCCTCGGCGAGCTAGTGAGCTTGCGTGTGTACGGGACTAGGGAGTCCAAGGGCTTGTAGGTGTTGCGGCACCGAGTAGAGATCCATTGGGATCTTGCATAGTGAAAATCCTTCGTGTGTCGAAGGCGGGGATGTAGAGCAAGTGTGCTCGAACCTCGAAACATACCCTTGTGTTTGCGATTGCTCTCTCTCTCTCTCTTTGTCTCTTTTTTTATATCTTGCATACTTTTATTGTGCTCATCTTTATATGCTAGATATTCATTTGTGCTCATATTGATATACTTGCTTGGGATTGTTGCTAACACTTGTATTTAACCAAGAGAGCCAACGCGGCACCTCAACCCATTCAAGGGGAATCTAGAGGAGTTTGTCCAGAGCCCTTCACGGAGAATTCGGCAACACTCTTGTGTTATACATAGTGTTTAGTGTAAAAGTTTTAATTAGGTCATAATTGTTTTTAGCTTCCGCATTATTTGAATCAATTAGCTTTAAGTGACCTTTAGATTAGCCATCACCTATTCACCCCCCCTCTAGGTGAACCTTCAATTGGTATCAGAGTTTGGTACTCTGATTTGGGTCTTACAACCTAGAGTAAAAGATCCTCATTTTTAGGCTAATCACAATATCTTTGTACACACACCACGGACTTCATGTCACCACCCATGTTTGACATTGTTAACATCCATATATGGAAGGTGAAGATGTCCTTGTACCTCAAAGCCTTAGGTATTCATGTTTATCTTGCCACAACTAATAATGCATATTGTTTAAATGGTAAGAATATTGAGGCTAATACAAAAGCCCTACATGCTTTAAGATCTACCCTAAATGATGATTACTTATCTAGGGTTGCTAACATTGATTTGGCTTTTGTAGTGTGGAACACCCTCCTCTCCCTTGGCGAAAAAGAACAATATTATGCCAGGAGTGATTCGGACGTTGGAAGCGACATCTTCAATGTGTGCTACATGGTCCAAGGGGATAACCCCCTTGAGGTAAACACCGAATCCGAGTTAGATGATGAAGACATGTCATATGATGAGCTATCTACTTTTTGTCAACTATTGCTTGAGAAATATGACATGATTAAAAAGGAAAATAAAAATTTGAAAAAGAACATTGATTGCATGCATATAGAACGTGATTCATTTAGGAATAACATTGCATGTTTAGAAAAAGAAAATGAAGTTTTGAAAAATGAGAATGTTTCCCTTATGTCTAAATTAAATGATCTTTGTGAAGGGAACACGATTTTGAAAGATAAAATTATTTTGGTGGAAACTCAAAAGGAAATTGTTTTTCAAGAAAACAACTCTTTGAAAAAGAAAATTTTTGAAAAAGAAAAGGAAAAAGAAAAAGTTTTTAAAAAGAAGAAAAATGACTCTTTATCTCACATGTCTTTACATGCCACCATTGATGATAGTGAGATTAATCTTTTGAAAAATAAAATAGATAGTTTGAGCTCTACCTTGAGCTCGTGTGCATTTAATCACAAGAGATTGGCGTCTTTGTTTTCAAAGAAACAAACTCCATACATTCATGCACATCATTCTCATCATGCTTATGTTGCACGTCATGATCACACCAACACACATAAGCATCATAAGGTGTACAAGTGTACACATTGTGGCCTCAAAGGCCATTTAGCAAAATTTTATTTTGATAAGTTGCATGTTTTAAATTTTGCTAATAAAGATGTTTGGGTTCCTTACAAGACTAACCCTAAAGGACCCAAAAGAAAATGGGTACCAAAACCCCCACCATGTGTTTTTGATGTAGGTGAGGGCTCTCACAAGACGTGAGAGATTTGGTGCCTTGGTGGTGGTTGCATGGACTTGATGGACATACTTTTGATGCACCGCGATCAAGGAGGTTTGGTGGGATGACCACCATGATTGGAGCTTTGGAGTTGGTAACAATCTCTAAACTCCCATTTTATTTATGTACATGCTAATTCATTTATAATATTTTGAGCATGTTCATATTTTATGATTTATTGTGCTTCATGTGGTATGAACTAGTTTAAATGTAGATTTTATCAAAGCTTGCATGTATACATGTACAAATAGTGAGTTACATTTGATTTATATATGTTTGCACTTCATGCTCATTTGTACCCACTTTATGCACATGTATAGGCTAGTTTTGATGATTCTTTCATTTATACATGTTTTGCCAATTTTCATGTTTTTTCTTCATGTATATGTATTTTTATTTAAATCTAATAAATATACATGTATACCCGTGAGTCTCTTGCCTTCATGCAAATACATTTGATAGACTCTCTTATGTTTGGGATATGTATGTGTATTGTTAGGATTGGATAAATCATACTTCTACCTAGAAGTGTGCTTTGTTTTAATGAAAAATAATTTCTCATGTTTTTGTTTTGTTAAAATGTGACTTATGATCTTTTTGAGCTTCAATGTCTATTTTCATGAAAATGTTATTTACATAACCTTTGAACACTCATCTTTTACTTTTCAAGATAATTTTGAGCCTTATGGACTATGAGTGCTTGAACTTTTATGTATTTAGTATGATTCATGAAATATATATGCTTTGATTTCATGTTTTGAAGGATCTTTAACTAGTTTTTCAAAAATCATTTTAACTAGTTAATTGTTCTTCATTTGGTAGAGTTTTTCAAACAAAGCTTATTTTTCAAATCTATTTTTGAAAACCGTTACCATCTATGGGAGGATGGATGGGCGATTATGCCTTGTATGCTTCAGTGAAAATCTTTTACCTTGTGCATATGAAGGGTGGTAGGTTATGAGATATACACTTGATCTTATTGTTATGTCAATTGGTATCATTGAATCATTTCAATTGGTATCAATATGAACTTATTTTGTATATACTCATATTTTGTTTTCTTATATATGTATATATCAATGTCGATTGGTATACTCATTTCATACATATATATGATTTTCATGTGCTTAACTTTCAATTGGTTCACATTTTTAAAAGCACAAAGTTTATGATGAAAAATAAAATTTTTGGATCATTATGTTTACCATTGGTATCAATACGTTTTATAATAATGATTATTTTCAATTAGGTATCTTAAAATTTGATTGTTTTACAAGAGCTCTGATACCTTTAAAGTTTTTGTTTAAGAAAAATTAGAAAAATTAAAAATGTTTTGGTATGTATTTCCTATATGCAAGGAGAACTTAACATCTCTTCTACATATAGATTCATGTTGAGTATATTATAAATTGAGGAGCTTGACAACTCTTCTTTATATGATATACGTGTGTAGGGGGAGCTTCACATCTCCTCTTATGCATTACATAATATGTGTTATGTGAGTTAGGGCTTGTCATCCCTTCTTCATGTAATGCATATGTGTAGGGAAGCTAACTTAGCGTCTTCCTCTTCATGAATGTATATCGCATATAAATCTTTATTGATTGATTTGTATTACCCTTTCTTGATCTCTTTGTTTTTGACAAAAGGGGGAGAAAAATTTGTTTGATTTGATTTTACTTTGAACCCTTTGTTGATGAGTGACAAAAAGGGGAGAAGTATTTGAGTTTATATGAATGTTTTCATTGCTTAAGGGGGAGAAGTATTTGTCTTCCTTGTTATTTATGCATATAAGTTTTGTATTACAAATAGGAGAAAAAGATTTTGATTTATGCTTGTTGCATGTTTTATCTCCATACTTGCATACATATTCATGTGCCTCATTGCCATATTTATTATTTATTTTGTATGCATGAGTTAAGGGGGAACTTCTTTGAAGCTTTACTTTAATCCATGCATATATAACTTCATGTGTTTTGTCATCATCAAAAAGGGGGAGATTGTTGGCCCAAAGGCCTATCACCCTAGTTTTGATGATGATCAACTCATGAAGTTATGTTTACTAATGATCTTGTGTTTAATTAGTGACAGATTCATTATCAAGATCTTAGTAGGTGCATAGCTCAACAAAGGATAAAATGTCAAGATTTGGAGCTAGCACGGTGTGATCCAAGGAGCTTTTGGATCAAGCTTGGACCAAGTCAAGAAGATGAGAAGCCTTCGAGTGAAGACTTCAAGAAGATGAAGACTTGTGTCTAGGTATAAGATTTTGTTTTTGTTTTAGATAAAATGTAAAGGATAGAATAGTGGTGGATTGCTCAAGTACATAAACACACACACACTCTTGATTTAGTTTTGTTTTACAAAAGATTTTACTTTGTGACAAAATACAAGTTTGATTTTTGGTATTTCTCATATACATATCTTTAAACCAAAACCAAGTTTAGAGCTTTATGACAAAAACATAGATATTTCATTATGATTGTGTAGTGGATCATATCCATACACACTATGCCTTAAAAGTATATCTTGTTTTTGTATTTGATGAAGATTTGGAAAAATATCTTTTGGAAAAATATTGTTTTGAAAAATACAGTTTTTATCATGAGCAAAATATTTCCAAGTTACAAAAATAGTCCAATCTTTTATAACATGCCTTGATTTAGTGCAAGTATGTTTGTTTATCAAAGTATATTGGTAAAACTATTTTTGTAGATTTTTGTGTATTTTATGAGATTTTTATGAAAGCCAAAAGACCAAGTTTTAAATCCCAGAAACTGTTTCAGGCTTCAGATAAGTCGACTTGCTCCCTATATAGTCGACTAATCCTGAAGTCGGCCGACCGGACCGGTCGACCGACGTGCACAAACGTGCACGCCTTTGTGTACTGGAGGACGGCCGACCGTGCCGGTCGACCGCTCCAGAGAGCAGAGCTCTCTGAAAAGTTCGGCCGACCGTACGGGTCGACCGACAGAGAGTTAGACTCTCAGCTCCAGTGGGTCGGTCGACCCAGGCGGTCGACTGTGGCTCCAACGGTCTGATTTCTGACCGTTGGCGGTCGACCGCACGGGTCGACCGGCAGTTCTGACAAAGCCCCAACGGCTAGTTTTTGACAGCCTATATATTTGGGGGTTTGGTCATTGTTTTGTAACAAGATTTTAGGAGAACTTTGAGCCAGTTTTTCCCATTCTTTTAAAAGAGTTTTCTCCACATATTTGAGTGCAAATATTTCCTATCTAAAGGGAAGATTTTACCAAGAGTGTTTTAAGTGATTCTTTGAGTTTTTCCTCCACCACTCTTATCCTTGTTTTTCTCACACCACACTTGAGCTATCCATTGATTATTCATCCTATAGGTGTGTTGTAGTGAGATTGTTTTTAGGTGATCAAAGTGTTGTGATCACCAAAGACTTCATTTGTTACTTTGAGGAGGCGGACGTGTGTGTCCGCGGTGTTTTGAGTTCGGGTGCGGACTCGGTTGGTTTGAGGTGCGGCCTCGGCGAGCTAGTGAGCTTGCGTGTGTACGGGACTAGGGAGTCTAAGGGCTTGTAGGTGTTGCGGCACCGAGGAGAGATCCATTGGGATCTTGCATAGTGGAAATCCTTCGTGTGTCGAAGGCGGGGATGTAAAGCAAGTATGCTCGAACCTCGAAACATACCCTTGTGTTTGCGATTGCTCTCTCTCTCTTTGTCTCCTTTTTTATATCTTGCATACTTTTATTGTGCTCATCTTTATATGCTAGATATTCATTTGTGCTCATATTGATATTGTAACCCTCCGCTATCTGTATACGTGACACCATGATATACGATATAAACTATGTAAGATTGACCAATCTGAAAACCGACGATACTCATTTCAGTGTCACAACTGATTTTCTCACCGTTTAGATTATCAAAAAAAAAAAAAAAAATTTCTAAACATTTTTCCGAGTTCATTTGGAAAATATCCAATATCGGAATTAATCTTAAACAGTTGATTCACTCAATGATTTTTAATTTACAAATGAGGTAAAATTTCTAAAATCTACTTCAGTAATAAGCTTTAAAATATTATTTTCTACCTTCACATTTTTTTTGGCAATTTTTCAGAATTAGTTCAAAATCAGACCAAATGGGTGTCGCCCGGTCCCAGTCTCACGGATCCTTTCAGGATTTTTAATTGACAAACCGGTTTAACTTTTTACAATCCGATTTCACAGTACGTCTTAAATTAATATTCTTTATTTTTCACAATTTTTGGAGACCGTTCGGTATTAGTCAATTCGGACCCTATTATTTAATATTAAAATTAAAATCTTTTAACACTAATCTAAAAATTTTGGCACTGTAGCATCACCAGGGCTTTCCAGAGAGTGTTAACCGACATTGGGATTTTTATTACCCCCTTCTCTAATTATCTACAACCTTCTACTAACCGACATTAGGATATTTTAATCCTCTCTACACACTTCTTATTGAATATTATATATAAACCTATTATCTAAACCATCCCTTTTAACCCAACGAACACAGTTTTATCTCTCTCTCTCTCTCTCGGTAACCCACCACCGCCTCTCAAGGTCGGCCACCCATACCACCACCAACGGCAACCCAGACCACCACCTCCGGCCACCCAACAGCACCAACTCCAACAGCACCCAACTCTACCACCACCGGACACCACTACAATCGGTCGTCCAGCCGTCCATCAACACCCAACGCCACCACCAGCCGCCTAACGTCACTCAATACCACCGCCGTCAGCCACCTAACGCCACCGACACCCACTGCCATAACGCCGTCACCACCACTTCCTTAAAAACCCTCCACCCACTCTTTTTCTCCCCTCTCACTGTCATTTCCCCCGCCTTCATCACCGGGGCGTCGCCGGAGCTCCGGCCATCGTCTGAGCCGCGCGCACCGCCAAGAGCCGCCGCTGCCACCCTCCGCGGCGACTGACAGCAGCGTGTGCTGCTGTCGCCTGCACTGTTCCTGGACACGCGCGCGCTGCTGGGGAAGAAAAGAGAGAACCCATAACGGGTTGGGTTATTACCCGGTCCGCGACCCGCAAAGACCACAACCCACTTACTTAAAGGTAAAAGTGTGAAACAGCCCTTTGGGAAATTTTAATATTGCATTTAAAACCCTGTAAAAATTACTTTTAATACCCTGTTCATATTCAGGAATTATAAAATAGACCCTGAGTCGTGCGTCAGGCGATAACGCGGTCATTTGACATCGGAATCGCGCGTTTTTGGTCTCGTTGGAATCAGGAGAGCGATAACTTCAATCTTAAGGCAAGTGTTTTCCCTGAATTCTCATTGTTTCTCCAATTATATCAATTGTAGAGTCTTATCTGCTGATTGGAACATTCGATATTCGATATGATGTTTAGTCTGAATAATTGACTTGTACCGTACTTGGCCTATGGACTATTTGGAGTGTGCATGTTAACATGGAGATAACTACATGTAGTTCTATTATGTTCTACCGTTGCATGTTATTGTGATTACGTACTACCGTTACATGTTACCTTGATGCGCCTGGTAATGCTTCTTGTTCCACATGATAGTTGAGTATATTGTTAATGACAGTTATTTGCTAGAAACATGCACACTCATCTACATAACTGTAGGCCGCAGGTCGTAACGCTTGTTACTATTTTCTTGTTTTGTCACCTGTTCCAGTTACCCCCTATCATTACTTGTTATCCTGAAAAGAAATCACTTGGGGATGGGGAGACTGGATGATTGACTAGATCTTATCTGGTGGGTGTACTGGATCCATATTGTTCTCCCACTGCAGGGGATGGTAGTGCTACCTACCGATTGTTTATAGCTCCATGAGCTCCCGTTACTTGTTTCGTGCTCCCCTCCTAGCGGAGGGCCCTGGTCTTAGCAGCCAGGGGTCCGTTTAAGGCCGTTATCCCGGGTATGCACGGGATACACCCACCTGATAAGAACTCCTCGATCGTTAAGTCTCATGGCACATGTTTATGCATTCGTTGCTCATGCTTGATCCCAGTGTGATTCATGTTGTCCTCTATTTAGAGTTCTTGTTTATTTCCCTGTGCATGTTTATACCTTGTCATTACTTTGTTTCATTTCTTTTTCCTTTGCACACTTGCTCGGTCGCATCTGAGACCCTGGGTTTGCTTGCCCAGATATAGAGTCCGTGGTTACACCCTCAGAGGAGGACGTGGAGTACCTGGACAGTTTGTCTGAGCGACTGTAGGACGGTTCGTAACCTGGACGTCTCTTTTTGGCTTTCAGTATGTTGTATCGTTGTACATATGTTTTTCTGTTTTTAGTACTGTATAATTATTGTTGATGGACTCTGGTGTACTGTACTGTACTTTTGGTACTGTATTAACTGTGTTATGTACTCTTGTTCTCTTGTTACAAATATATATATCAGCAGTGTTGTTACCATATAAGAAAACTTGTACAGATCTACAGTAGGCTTAATGTGTATACGTTGGGACGTTCTACCCGACGTGTACAGGTTGCCGATCATGTCATGTACTCTTATTTGGAACAGTGGGACGTGACATGGTTTTAGTGGTATCAGAGCCTGGATTCGATGTAGCATTGGATGGTTTGCGAAACGCGACCCCAGCTAGTCGAATCTAGTTCTTATCTGTAGATTTGTACAAAATATTAGACTGCTGATAAGGAACAAGAGACATGACATGAGCCCACAAGTCCATCCTTAGGAACGGAATTAGTTTGGCATTGTTTCGCCTATTAGTCCTGATGCTAATTTGGTATATATTGCACAGATGGCTCAACGAGTTACTGAGGACGGGCCTACTCCTACAGAGTCAGTGGACTTCATGAAGTTCTTGTTAGAGTCCCAGCAGCATCAGAGTGAGCGACTGACTGTTGCTCTGGAAAAGATAGTTGCTTCAGGAAGTCAGGCGAGGCAGGGGAATGTGTTTGACTTCAGGAGACTCAATCCAGCAGTTTTCACAGGAGAAGAAAGCCATCTGGATGCTGAACAATGGCTCATAGACACAGAGAACTTATTAGTAGCAGTCCGAGTTCCAGAAGCTGATCGAGTGGATGTAGTGAAAATTCAGTTATCGGGCATGGCACGTATATGGTGACTAGCAGAAGAAAGCCATTTGTCGGAACCTATCTCTTGGAAGACATTTTCGGAGGTGTTCTTGGCAAAATTCTTTCCTGACACGGCCAAATCAGAAATGGAGCAGAAATTTATAAATCTCAGACAGGCTGGGAGGACAGTTGATGAGTATGCAGCTGAGTTTTCTAAACTCAGCCGATTTGCCCCCTATATGGTCTCTACTGAGGAGAGTCGAGCCAGAAGGTTCCAGCAGGGCTTACACCTGGAACTTCAAAGATATGTGATATCCTTCAGGTATAAGACCTTTGCAGAGGTGTTAACAGCCGCCAGGGAACAAGAGCAGCTCAGTGGCTTGATGAGGAGGGCACCGACTAGTAGCATAAAGCGTCCGATTGGACACATTTCTGGAGGAACTCAGAGCAGGCAAGTTGGTGCAACACCCCAAAAGCGTCAGATGGCTACTGTGCCTCCACCTAGGATGACTGTGTGTAAATATTGCCATAAGGTGGGGCATACTATAAATGAGTGCAGATTGGCCAAGAACTTGTGCCTGGTCTGTGGATCGTCTGAACATCGGGCTAGTCAATGTCCTCACAGTTGGCAAGTTCCAAGGGATCTCCCCTCAGCCTCAGTTAGTCAGAACAAGCCGACGATGTCCGGACCGTCAAAGCCTATGCCTCCTTTTCAGCCGAAACAGCCTCCATCTCCATAGCAGCAGATGTATCGGCAGGTCCAAAGAAGTAAGGAGCAACCAGCAGGACCAGTTAGAGAGAAAGGCAAGGCATTTACTCTGACTACTGATCAAGCAGATGCCTCTGGAGAAGTTGTCACAGGTATTATTTTGGAGCATTCTGTTCCAGCATATGCCTTATTTGATTCCGGTGCTACTCATTGTTTTATTTCCTCTAAGTTCATTCGTAAGCATAATATATCCTGTGACACTGTGCATCGGGGTTGGACTATTAGCACTGGGAATGGGACAGTGTCATGTAACAAGGTGTGTTCACAATGTCCTGTCGTTATCGGTAACAGGGAGTTCATCACGAATTGCCTGCTGATTGACAACTGTGACTTTGACATTATTTTGGGTATGAACTGGCTTAGCCAAGTACATGCAGTCATAGATTGTCAGAGAAAATGTGTAGTGTTTCGGGTTCCGAAATTATCGGAGTTCGAAAGTTCTGCTGAAGGTATACGACTTCAGGATGCAGACCCGGATGTAGTGTGTACGGAAGCTTTGGCAACTTTAGATGGGGGTCAAACCGAAAGTCCAGAAGTAGTAAGGGACTTCCTGGATGTGTTTCCTGAAGAGTTATCCGGATTGCCTCCAGATCGAGAAGTTGAGTTTACAATTGAGGTTTTACCGGGTACTGCCCTAATCTCCAAGGCACCGTATCGAATGGCGCCGATAGAGTTGGCAGAGGTGAAAAAGCAAATTGAAGAGCTAATGAATAAAGGTTTTATCAGACCAAGTACATCACCGTGGGGAGCTCCAGTATTATTGGTAAAGAAGAAGGATGGGACACAGAGATTATGTATTGACTACAGAGAGCTAAATAAGGTGACTATCAAGAACAAGTATCCTTTGCCCAGGATCGATGATTTATTTGATCAACTTTGTGGTGCAACAATATTTTCCCGGCTTGATCTTCGTTCTGGTTATCATCAATTGAAGGTGAAAGCATCAGACATTCCTAAGACTGCTTTTCGCACAAGATATGGACATTATGAGTTTCTGGTAATGCCGTTTGGACTCACCAATGCTCCAGCAGTCTTCATGGATCTGATGAATCGGGTGTTTTCTTCTTATTTGGATAAGTTTGTCATAGTGTTCATTGATGATATCCTTATTTATTCCAAGACTCGGGAAGAACATGCGGAACATTTGAGGACCGTGTTACAGGTGCTGAGGGAGAGACGATTGTATGGGAAGCTGAGCAAATGTGCTTTTTGGCTGGAAAGTGTGGACTTTCTTGGACATATTATTTCAGGCCAAGGTATTGGAGTGGACCCAAAGAAAGTGGAAGCAGTAGAAAAGTGGCCAACTCCTAAATCATTAACAGAGGTGAGACAATTTTTGGGTCTAGCTGGATATTATAGAAAGTTTGTGAAAGAATTCTCCAAGATTGCTAAACCCTTGACACAGTTGACCAAGAAAGGGGAGAAGTTCAATTGGACAGAAGAGTGTGAGGCAGCTTTTGCCGAATTAAAGTACAGGTTGACAACCGCACCGGTTCTTGCTATTCCAGATCAGTCTGGTGGGTTTGTCATACATAGTGATGCGTCAGGGCAGGGGATTGGTTGTGTGCTTATGCAACATGGTCGAGTGGTGGCCTATGCCTCAAGACAACTCAAGCCCCATGAGCAGAACTATCCCACTCATGACTTAGAATTGGCAGCTGTTATCTTCGCCCTAAAAATTTGGCGACATTATTTACTGGGGACGCGAGTGGAGATTTTTACAGACCATAAGAGTCTGAAATATATTTTCACCCAAAAGGAATTAAATATGAGACAGAGAAGATGGTTGGAACTCATGGCAGAGTATGATCTTAATCTCCAGTACCATCCAGGACGTGTAAATGTGGTGCCTGATGCGTTAAGTAGAAGACCGGCTGCTATGATCCTCACACAACAGACGAAGTTGATTGAAGAAATGAGAAGATTAACTCTGGAAGTGATTATTCTTGGAGCAGTAGCTCACTGTATGGCACTACAACTCCAGTCATCTTTAATAGACAAAATAAAGGAAGCTCAGGCAGGTGACAAGCAACTCCAAAAGTTCAGAGATCAGGTGGAAGCTGGACTAAGAAAGGATATACTTCTGCATGAAGATGGTTCTTTGAGATATGGTGCACAGTTATGCGTGCCTAAAGGAGATGTTAGACAAGAGTTATGGCAAGAAGCTCATAACTCTCCATATAATATTCATCCTGGTGGAACAAAGATGTACCGGGATCTTAAGCAACACTTTTGGTGGCATGGGATGAAAAGAGAAATAGCCAGATTTATATCAAAATGCCTTGTCTGTCAACAAGTAAAAGCAGAGCACCAGAGGACCGCTGGTTTATTGCAACCACTTCCTATTCCTGAATGGAAGTGGGAACATATTACGATGGATTTTGTGACTGCACTGCCAAGAAGTTCAAAGGGTCACAATGCTATCTGGGTAATAGTTGACAGACTGACCAAGAGTGCCCACTTTATTCCTTTTCGAGTGGGGCAGTCCACTGAGGTGTTGGCGGAACGCTATATGCAGGAGATAGTAAGATTGCATGGGGTTCCAGTAAGTATAGTGTCAGATCGAGACACTAGATTTTTGTCTCATTTCTGGCAGAGCCTGCAAACGAGTCTGGGAAGCAAGTTGAAGTTCAGCACTGCTTACCATCCCCAGACTGATGGACAATCTGAAAGGGTGATACAGGTTCTAGAAGATATGTTACGAGCCTGTGTTCTGGATTTCAAGGGTCCTGGGAAGATCATCTACATTTAGTAGAATTCTCATATAATAACAGCTACTAGTCGAGTATTCAGATGTCACCATTTGAGGCTCTATATGGACGGAAATGCAGATCACCTGTATGTTGGGACGATATCGGTGAACGGAAACTACTTGGCCCAGAGCTCATTACTCAGACTGTAGATAAAGTAACCCAGATCAAGAAGCATCTTCAAGCTGCACAGGACCGACAGCGGAGTTGGGCTGATGGGAAAAGGAGACCATTGGAGTTTGTAATTGGAGATCTTGTATTTCTTAAAATATCACCTACTCGGGGAGTGATCAGATTTGGAAGTAAAGGAAAGCTGAGTCCACGATATATTGGGCCATTTGAAGTTGTGAAGCAGATTGGTGCTGTTGCTTATAAGCTGGCATTGCCTCCATCTTTGACAGGAGTACATGATGTGTTTCATGTGTCTCAACTTCGGAAATATGTACCTGATGAGAAGCACATTCTTGATTATTCTGAATTAACGCTGAGACCGGATTTGACTTATGCAGTTCAACCGGTGGCAATTCTTGATCGACGAGAGAAGGTTCTTAAGAACAAGGTGATTTCTTTAGTTCGAGCAGCCTGGGATCCTAATAATCCAGGAGATTCCACCTGGGAGCTGGAAGAAGAAGTTCGAGAAAAGTACCCTTACTTATTCTCTGACTCTCAGGTATCACAGTCTAAGATTATTACTTTTTATCACTTAATGCATTCTAAGTATCTAGTTAAATTTCGCGGACGAAATTTTTTTTGTTAGGTGGGTAGAAGTGTAACCCTCCGCTATCAGTATACGTGACACCATGATATACGATATAAACTATGTAAGATTGACCAATCTGAAAACCGACGATACTCATTTCAGTGTCACAACTGATTTTCTCACCGTTTAGATTATCAAAAAAAAAAAAAAATTTCTAAACATTTTTCCGAGTTCATTTGGAAAATATCCAATATCGGAATTAATCTTAAACAGTTGATTCACTCAATGATTTTTAATTTATAAATGAGGTAAAATTTCTAAAATCTACTTCAGTAATAAGCTTTAAAATATTATTTTCTACCTTCACATATTTTTTTGGCAATTTTTCAGAATTAGTTCAAAATCAGACCAAATGGGTGTCGCCCGGTCCCAGTCTCATGGATCCTTTCAGGATTTTTAATTGACAAACCGGTTTAACTTTTTACAATCCGATTTCACAGTACGTCTTAGATTAATATTCTTTATTTTTCACAATTTTTGGAGACCGTTCGGTATTAGTCAATTCGGACCCTATTATTTAATATTAAAATTAAAATCTTTTAACACTAATCTAAAAATTTTGGCACTGTAGCATCACCAGGGCTTTCCAGAGAGTGTTAACCGACATTGGGATTTTTATTACCCCCTTCTCTAATTATCTACAACCTTCTACTAACCGACATTAGGATATTTTAATCCTCTCTACACACTTCTTATTGAATATTATATATAAACCTATTATCTAAACCATCCCTTTTAACCCAACGAACACAGTTTTATCTCTCTCTCTCTCTCTCGGTAACCCACCACCGCCTCTCAAGGTCGGCCACCCATACCACCACCAACGGCAACCCAGACCACCACCTCCGGCCACCCAACAGCACCAACTCCAACAGCACCCAACTCTACCACCACCGGACACCACTACAATCGGTCGTCCAGCCGTCCATCAACACCCAACGCCACCACCAGCCGCCTAACGTCACTCAATACCACCGCCGTCAGCCACCTAACGCCACCGACACCCACTGCCATAACGCCGTCACCACCACTTCCTTAAAAACCCTCCACCCACTCTTTTTCTCCCCTCTCACTGTCATTTCCCCCGCCTTCATCACCGGGGCGTCGCCGGAGCTCCGGCCATCGTCTGAGCCGCGCGCACCGCCAAGAGCCGCCGCTGCCACCCTCCGCGGCGACTGACAGCAGCGTGTGCTGCTGTCGCCTGCACTGTTCCTGGACACGCGCGCGCTGCTGGGGAAGAAAAGAGAGAACCCATAACGGGTTGGGTTATTACCCGGTCCGCGACCCGCAAAGACCACAACCCACTTACTTAAAGGTAAAAGTGTGAAACAGCCCTTTGGGAAATTTTAATATTGCATTTAAAACCCTGTAAAAATTACTTTTAATACCCTGTTCATATTCAGGAATTATAAAATAGACCCTGAGTCGTGCGTCAGGCGATAACGCGGTCATTTGACATCGGAATCGCGCGTTTTTGGTCTCGTTGGAATCAGGAGAGCGATAACTTCAATCTTAAGGCAAGTGTTTTCCCTGAATTCTCATTGTTTCTCCAATTATATCAATTGTAGAGTCTTATCTGCTGATTGGAACATTCGATATTCGATATGATGTTTAGTCTGAATAATTGACTTGTACCGTACTTGGCCTATGGACTATTTGGAGTGTGCATGTTAACATGGAGATAACTACAGGTAGTTCTATTATGTTCTACCGTTGCATGTTATTGTGATTACGTACTACCGTTACATGTTACCTTGATGCGCCTGGTAATGCTTCTTGTTCCACATGATAGTTGAGTATATTGTTAATGACAGTTATTTGCTAGAAACATGCACACTCATCTACATAACTGTAGGCCGCAGGTCGTAACGCTTGTTACTATTTTCTTGTTTTGTCACCTGTTCCAGTTACCCCCTATCATTACTTGTTATCCTGAAAAGAAATCACTTGGGGATGGGGAGACTGGATGATTGACTAGATCTTATCTGGTGGGTGTACTGGATCCATATTGTTCTCCCACTGCAGGGGATGGTAGTGCTACCTACCGATTGTTTATAGCTCCATGAGCTCCCGTTACTTGTTTCGTGCTCCCCTCCTAGCGGAGGGCCCTGGTCTTAGCAGCCAGGGGTCCGTTTAAGGCCGTTATCCCGGGTATGCACGGGATACACCCACCTGATAAGAACTCCTCGATCGTTAAGTCTCATGGCACATGTTTATGCATTCGTTGCTCATGCTTGATCCCAGTGTGATTCATGTTGTCCTCTATTTAGAGTTCTTGTTTATTTCCCTGTGCATGTTTATACCTTGTCATTACTTTGTTTCATTTCTTTTTCCTTTGCACACTTGCTCGGTCGCATCTGAGACCCTGGGTTTGCTTGCCCAGATATAGAGTCCGTGGTTACACCCTCAGAGGAGGACGTGGAGTACCTGGACAGTTTGTCTGAGCGACTGTAGGACGGTTCGTAACCTGGACGTCTCTTTTTGGCTTTCAGTATGTTGTATCGTTGTACATATGTTTTTCTGTTTTTAGTACTGTATAATTATTGTTGATGGACTCTGGTGTACTGTACTGTACTTTTGGTACTGTATTAACTGTGTTATGTACTCTTGTTCTCTTGTTACAAATATATATATCAGCAGTGTTGTTACCATATAAGAAAACTTGTACAGATCTACAGTAGGCTTAATGTGTATACGTTGGGACGTTCTACCCGACGTGTACAGGTTGCCGATCATGTCATGTACTCTTATTTGGAACAGTGGGACGTGACATGGTTTTAGTGGTATCAGAGCCTGGATTCGATGTAGCATTGGATGGTTTGCGAAACGCGACCCCAGCTAGTCGAATCTAGTTCTTATCTGTAGATTTGTACAAAATATTAGACTGCTGATAAGGAACAAGAGACATGACATGAGCCCACAAGTCCATCCTTAGGAACGGAATTAGTTTGGCATTGTTTCGCCTATTAGTCCTGATGCTAATTTGGTATATATTGCACAGATGGCTCAACGAGTTACTGAGGACGGGCCTACTCCTACAGAGTCAGTGGACTTCATGAAGTTCTTGTTAGAGTCCCAGCAGCATCAGAGTGAGCGACTGACTGTTGCTCTGGAAAAGATAGTTGCTTCAGGAAGTCAGGCGAGGCAGGGGAATGTGTCTGACTTCAGGAGACTCAATCCAGCAGTTTTCACAGGAGAAGAAAGCCATCTGGATGCTGAACAATGGCTCATAGACACAGAGAACTTATTAGTAGCAGCCCGAGTTCCAGAAGCTGATCGAGTGGATGTAGTGAAAATTCAGTTATCGGGCATGGCACGTATATGGTGGCTAGCAGAAGAAAGCCATTTGTCGGAACCTATCTCTTGGAAGACATTTTCGGAGGTGTTCTTGGCAAAATTCTTTCCTGACACGGCCAAATCAGAAATGGAGCAGAAATTTATAAATCTCAGACAGGCTGGGAGGACAGTTGATGAGTATGCAGCTGAGTTTTCTAAACTCAGCCGATTTGCCCCCTATATGGTCTCTACTGAGGAGAGTCGAGCCAGAAGGTTCCAGCAGGGCTTACACCTGGAACTTCAAAGATATGTGATATCCTTCAGGTATAAGACCTTTGCAGAGGTGTTAACAGCCGCCAGGGAACAAGAGCAGCTCAGTGGCTTGATGAGGAGGGCACCGACTAGTAGCATAAAGCGTCCGATTGGACACATTTCTGGAGGAACTCAGAGCAGGCAAGTTGGTGCAACACCCCAAAAGCGTCAGATGGCTACTGTGCCTCCACCTAGGATGACTGTGTGTAAATATTGCCATAAGGTGGGGCATACTATAAATGAGTGCAGATTGGCCAAGAACTTGTGCCTGGTCTGTGGATCGTCTGAACATCGGGCTAGTCAATGTCCTCACAGTTGGCAAGTTCCAAGGGATCTCCCCTCAGCCTCAGTTAGTCAGAACAAGCCGACGATGTCCGGACCGTCAAAGCCTATGCCTCCTTTTCAGCCGAAACAGCCTCCATCTCCCCAGCAGCAGATGTATCGGCAGGTCCAAAGAAGTAAGGAGCAACCAGCAGGACCAGTTAGAGAGAAAGGCAAGGCATTTACTCTGACTACTGATCAAGCAGATGCCTCTGGAGAAGTTGTCACAGGTATTATTTTGGAGCATTCTGTTCCAGCATATGCCTTATTTGATTCCGGTGCTACTCATTGTTTTATTTCCTCTAAGTTCATTCGTAAGCATAATATATCCTGTGACACTGTGCATCGGGGTTGGACTATTAGCACTGGGCATGGGACAGTGTCATGTAACAAGGTGTGTTCACAATGTCCTGTCGTTATCGGTAACAGGGAGTTCATCACGAATTGCCTGCTGATTGACAACTGTGACTTTGACATTATTTTGGGTATGAACTGGCTTAGCCAAGTACATGCAGTCATAGATTGTCAGAGAAAATGTGTAGTGTTTCGGGTTCCGAAATTATCGGAGTTCGAAAGTTCTGCTGAAGGTATACGACTTCAGGATGCAGACCCGGATGTAGTGTGTACGGAAGCTTTGGCAACTTTAGATGGGGGTCAAACCGAAAGTCCAGAAGTAGTAAGGGACTTCCTGGATGTGTTTCCTGAAGAGTTACCCGGATTGCCTCCAGATCGAGAAGTTGAGTTTACAATTGAGGTTTTACCGGGTACTGTCCCAATCTCCAAGGCACCGTATCGAATGGCGCCGATAGAGTTGGCAGAGGTGAAAAAGCAAATTGAAGAGCTAATGAATAAAGGTTTTATCAGACCAAGTACGTCACCGTGGGGAGCTCCAGTATTATTGGTAAAGAAGAAGGATGGGACACAGAGATTATGTATTGACTACAGAGAGCTAAATAAGGTGACTATCAAGAACAAGTATCCTTTGCCCAGGATCGATGATTTATTTGATCAACTTTGTGGTGCAACAATATTTTCCCGGCTTGATCTTCGTTCTGGTTATCATCAATTGAAGGTGAAAGCATCAGACATTCCTAAGACTGCTTTTCGCACAAGATATGGACATTATGAGTTTCTGGTAATGCCGTTTGGACTCACCAATGCTCCAGCAGTCTTCATGGATCTGATGAATCGGGTGTTTTCTTCTTATTTGGATAAGTTTGTCATAGTGTTCATTGATGATATCCTTATTTATTCCAAGACTCGGGAAGAACATGCGGAACATTTGAGGACCGTGTTACAGGTGCTGAGGGAGAGACGATTGTATGGGAAGCTGAGCAAATGTGCTTTTTGGCTGGAAAGTGTGGACTTTCTTGGACATATTATTTCAGGCCAAGGTATTGGAGTGGACCCAAAGAAAGTGGAAGCAGTAGAAAAGTGGCCAACTCCTAAATCATTAACAGAGGTGAGACAATTTTTGGGTCTAGCTGGATATTATAGAAAGTTTGTGAAAGAATTCTCCAAGATTGCTAAACCCTTGACACAGTTGACCAAGAAAGGGAGAAGTTCAATTGGACAGAAGAGTGTGAGGCAGCTTTTGCCGAATTAAAGTACAGGTTGACAACCGCACCGGTTCTTGCTATTCCAGATCAGTCTGGTGGGTTTGTCATACATAGTGATGCGTCAGGGCAGGGGATTGGTTGTGTGCTTATGCAACATGGTCGAGTGGTGGCCTATGCCTCAAGACAACTCAAGCCCCATGAGCAGAACTATCCCACTCATGACTTAGAATTGGCAGCTGTTATCTTCGCCCTAAAATTTGGCGACATTATTTACTGGGGACGCGAGTGGAGATTTTTACAGACCATAAGAGTCTGAAATATATTTTCACCCAAAAGGAATTAAATATGAGACAGAGAAGATGGTTGGAACTCATGGCAGAGTATGATCTTAATCTCCAGTACCATCCAGGACGTGTAAATGTGGTGCCTGATGCGTTAAGTAGAAGACCGGCTGCTATGATCCTCACACAACAGACGAAGTTGATTGAAGAAATGAGAAGATTAACTCTGGAAGTGATTATTCCTGGAGCAGTAGCTCACTGTATGGCACTACAACTCCAGTCATCTTTAATAGACAAAATAAAGGAAGCTCAGGCAGGTGACAAGCAACTCCAAAAGTTCAGAGATCAGGTGGAAGCTGGACTAAGAAAGGATATACTTCTGCATGAAGATGGTTCTTTGAGATATGGTGCACAGTTATGCGTGCCTAAAGGAGATGTTAGACAAGAGTTATGGCAAGAAGCTCATAACTCTCCATATAATATTCATCCTGGTGGAACAAAGATGTACCGGGATCTTAAGCAACACTTTTGGTGGCATGGGATGAAAAGAGAAATAGCCAGATTTATATCAAAATGCCTTGTCTGTCAACAAGTAAAAGCAGAGCACCAGAGGACCGCTGGTTTATTGCAACCACTTCCTATTCCTGAATGGAAGTGGGAACATATTACGATGGATTTTGTGACTGCACTGCCAAGAAGTTCAAAGGGTCACAATGCTATCTGGGTAATAGTTGACAGACTGACCAAGAGTGCCCACTTTATTCCTTTTCGAGTGGGGCAGTCCACTGAGGTGTTGGCGGAACGCTATATGCAGGAGATAGTAAGATTGCATGGGGTTCCAGTAAGTATAGTGTCAGATCGAGACACTAGATTTTTGTCTCATTTCTGGCAGAGCCTGCAAACGAGTCTGGGAAGCAAGTTGAAGTTCAGCACTGCTTACCATCCCCAGACTGATGGACAATCTGAAAGGGTGATACAGGTTCTAGAAGATATGTTACGAGCCTGTGTTCTGGATTTCAAGGGGTCCTGGGAAGATCATCTACATTTAGTAGAATTCTCATATAATAACAGCTACTAGTCGAGTATTCAGATGTCACCATTTGAGGCTCTATATGGACGGAAATGCAGATCACCTGTATGTTGGGACGATATCGGTGAACGGAAACTACTTGGCCCAGAGCTCATTACTCAGACTGTAGATAAAGTAACCCAGATCAAGAAGCATCTTCAAGCTGCACAGGACCGACAGCGGAGTTGGGCTGATGGGAAAAGGAGACCATTGGAGTTTGTAATTGGAGATCTTGTATTTCTTAAAATATCACCTACTCGGGGAGTGATCAGATTTGGAAGTAAAGGAAAGCTGAGTCCACGATATATTGGGCCATCTGAAGTTGTGAAGCAGATTGGTGCTGTTGCTTATAAGCTGGCATTGCCTCCATCTTTGACAGGAGTACATGATGTGTTTCATGTGTCTCAACTTCGGAAATATGTACCTGATGAGAAGCACATTCTTGATTATTCTGAATTAACGCTGAGACCGGATTTGACTTATGCAGTTCAACCGGTGGCAATTCTTGATCGACGAGAGAAGGTTCTTAAGAACAAGGTGATTTCTTTAGTTCGAGCAGCCTGGGATCCTAATAATCCAGGAGATTCCACCTGGGAGCTGGAAGAAGAAGTTCGAGAAAAGTACCCTTACTTATTCTCTGACTCTCAGGTATCACAGTCTAAGATTATTACTTTTTATCACTTAATGCATTCTAAGTATCTAGTTAAATTTCGCGGACGAAATTTTTTTTGTTAGGTGGGTAGAAGTGTAACCCTCCGCTATCAGTATACGTGACACCATGATATACGATATAAACTATGTAAGATTGACCAATCTGAAAACCGACGATACTCATTTCAGTGTCACAACTGATTTTCTCACCGTTTAGATTATCAAAAAAAAAAAAAAAAAATTTCTAAACATTTTTCCGAGTTCATTTGGAAAATATCCAATATCGGAATTAATCTTAAACAGTTGATTCACTCAATGATTTTTAATTTACAAATGAGGTAAAATTTCTAAAATCTACTTCAGTAATAAGCTTTAAAATATTATTTTCTACCTTCACATATTTTTTTGGCAATTTTTCAGAATTAGTTCAAAATCAGACCAAATGGGTGTCGCCTGGTCCCAGTCTCACGGATCCTTTCAGGATTTTTAATTGACAAACCGGTTTAACTTTTTACAATCCGATTTCACAGTACGTCTTAGATTAATATTCTTTATTTTTCACAATTTTTGGAGACCGTTCGGTATTAGTCAATTCGGACCCTATTATTTAATATTAAAATTAAAATCTTTTAACACTAATCTAAAATTTTGGCACTGTAGCATCACCAGGGCTTTCCAGAGAGTGTTAACCGACATTGGGATTTTTATTACCCCCTTCTCTAATTATCTACAACCTTCTACTAACCGACATTAGGATATTTTAATCCTCTCTACACACTTCTTATTGAATATTATATATAAACCTATTATCTAAACCATCCCTTTTAACCCAACGAACACAGTTTTATCTCTCTCTCTCTCTCTCTCGGTAACCCACCACCGCCTCTCAAGGTCGGCCACCCATACCACCACCAACGGCAACCCAGACCACCACCTCCGGCCACCCAACAGCACCAACTCCAACAGCACCCAACTCTACCACCACCGGACACCACTACAATCGGTCGTCCAGCCGTCCATCAACACCCAACGCCACCACCAGCCGCCTAACGTCACTCAATACCACCGCCGTCAGCCACCTAACGCCACCGACACCCACTGCCATAACGCCGTCACCACCACTTCCTTAAAAACCCTCCACCCACTCTTTTTCTCCCCTCTCACTGTCATTTCCCCCGCCTTCATCACCGGGGCGTCGCCGGAGCTCCGGCCATCGTCTGAGCCGCACGCACCGCCAAGAGCCGCGCGCACCGCCAAGAGCCGCCGCTGCCACCCTCCGCGGCGACTGACAGCAGCGTGTGCTGCTGTCGCCTGCACTGTTCCTGGACACGCGCGCGCTGCTGGGGAAGAAAAGAGAGAACCCATAACGGGTTGGGTTATTACCCGGTCCGCGACCCGCAAAGACCACAACCCACTTACTTAAAGGTAAAAGTGTGAAACAGCCCTTTGGGAAATTTTAATATTGCATTTAAAACCCTGTAAAAATTACTTTTAATACCCTGTTCATATTCAGGAATTATAAAATAGACCCTGAGTCGTGCGTCAGGCGATAACGCGGTCATTTGACATCGGAATCGCGCGTTTTTGGTCTCGTTGGAATCAGGAGAGCGATAACTTCAATCTTAAGGCAAGTGTTTTCCCTGAATTCTCATTGTTTCTCCAATTATATCAATTGTAGAGTCTTATCTGCTGATTGGAACATTCGATATTCGATATGATGTTTAGTCTGAATAATTGACTTGTACCGTACTTGGCCTATGGACTATTTGGAGTGTGCATGTTAACATGGAGATAACTACATGTAGTTCTATTATGTTCTACCGTTGCATGTTTTGTGATTACGTACTACCGTTACATGTTACCTTGATGCGCCTGGTAATGCTTCTTGTTCCACATGATAGTTGAGTATATTGTTAATGACAGTTATTTGCTAGAAACATGCACACTCATCTACATAACTGTAGGCCGCAGGTCGTAACGCTTGTTACTATTTTCTTGTTTTGTCACCTGTTCCAGTTACCCCCTATCATTACTTGTTATCCTGAAAAGAAATCACTTGGGGATGGGGAGACTGGATGATTGACTAGATCTTATCTGGTGGGTGTACTGGATCCATATTGTTCCCCCACTGCAGGGGATGGTAGTGCTACCTACCGATTGTTTATAGCTCCATGAGCTCCCATTACTTGTTTCGTGCTCCCCTCCTAGCGGAGGGCCCTGGTCTTAGCAGCCAGGGGTCCGTTTAAGGCCGTTATCCCGGGTATGCACGGGATACACCCACCTGATAAGAACTCCTCGATCGTTAAGTCTCATGGCACATGTTTATGCATTCGTTGCTCATGCTTGATCCCAGTGTGATTCATGTTGTCCTCTATTTAGAGTTCTTGTTTATTTCCCTGTGCATGTTTATACCTTGTCATTACTTTGTTTCATTTCTTTTTCCTTTGCACACTTGCTCAGTCGCATCTGAGACCCTGGGTTTGCTTGCCCAGATATAGAGTCCGTGGTTACACCCTCAGAGGAGGACGTGGAGTACCTGGACAGTTTGTCTGAGCGACTGTAGGACGGTTCGTAACCTGGACGTCTCTTTTGGCTTTCAGTATGTTGTATCGTTGTACATATGTTTTTCTATTTTTAGTACTGTATAATTATTGTTGATGGACTCTGGTGTACTGTACTGTACTTTTGGTACTGTATTAACTGTGTTATGTACTCTTGTTCTCTTGTTACAAATATATATATCAGCAGTGTTGTTACCATATAAGAAAACTTGTACAGATCTACAGTAGGCTTAATGTGTATACGTTGGGACGTTCTACCCGACGTGTACAGGTTGCCGATCATGTCATGTACTCTTATTTGGAACAGTGGGACGTGACATGGTTTTAGTGGTATCAGAGCCTGGATTCGATGTAGCATTGGATGGTTTGCGAAACGCGACCCCAGCTAGTCGAATCTAGTTCTTATCTGTAGATTTGTACAAAATATTAGACTGCTGATAAGGAACAAGAGACATGACATGAGCCCACAAGTCCATCCTTAGGAACGGAATTAGTTTGGCATTGTTTCGCCTATTAGTCCTGATGCTAATTTGGTATATATTGCACAAATGGCTCAACGAGTTACTGAGGACGGGCCTACTCCTACAGAGTCAGTGGACTTCATGAAGTTCTTGTTAGAGTCCCAGTAGCATCAGAGTGAGCGACTGACTGTTGCTCTGGAAAAGATAGTTGCTTCAGGAAGTCAGGCGAGGCAGGGGAATGTGTCTGACTTCAGGAGACTCAATCCAGCAGTTTTCACAGGAGAAGAAAGCCATCTGGATGCTGAACAATGGCTCATAGACACAGAGAACTTATTAGTAGCAGCCCGAGTTCCAGAAGCTGATCGAGTGGATGTAGTGAAAATTCAGTTATCGGGCATGGCACGTATATGGTGGCTAGCAGAAGAAAGCCATTTGTCGGAACCTATCTCTTGGAAGACATTTTCGGAGGTGTTCTTGGCAAAATTCTTTCCTGACACGGCCAAATCAGAAATGGAGCAGAAATTTATAAATCTCAGACAGGCTGGGAGGACAGTTGATGAGTATGCAGCTGAGTTTTCTAAACTCAGCCGATTTGCCCCTATATGGTCTCTACTGAGGAGAGTCGAGCCAGAAGGTTCCAGCAGGGCTTACACCTGGAACTTCAAAGATATGTGATATCCTTCAGGTATAAGACCTTTGCAGAGGTGTTAACAGCCGCCAGGGAACAAGAGCAGCTCAGTGGCTTGATGAGGAGGGCACCGACTAGTAGCATAAAGCGTCCGATTGGACACATTTCTGGAGGAACTCAGAGCAGGCAAGTTGGTGCAACACCCCAAAAGCGTCAGATGGCTACTGTGCCTCCACCTAGGATGACTGTGTGTAAATATTGCCATAAGGTGGGGCATACTATAAATGAGTGCAGATTGGCCAAGAACTTGTGCCTGGTCTGTGGATCGTCTGAACATCGGGCTAGTCAATGTCCTCACAGTTGGCAAGTTCCAAGGGATCTCCCCTCAGCCTCAGTTAGTCAGAACAAGCCGACGATGTCCGGACCGTCAAAGCCTATGCCTCCTTTTCAGCCGAAACAACCTCCATCTCCCCAGCAGCAGATGTATCGGCAGGTCCAAAGAAGTAAGGAGCAACCAGCAGGACCAGTTAGAGAGAAAGGCAAGGCATTTACTCTGACTACTGATCAAGCAGATGCCTCTGGAGAAGTTGTCACAGGTATTATTTTGGAGCATTCTGTTCCAGCATATGCCTTATTTGATTCCGGTGCTACTCATTGTTTTATTTCCTCTAAGTTCATTCGTAAGCATAATATATCCTGTGACACTGTGCATCGGGGTTGGACTATTAGCACTGGGAATGGGACAGTGTCATGTAACAAGGTGTGTTCACAATGTCCTGTCGTTATCGGTAACAGGGAGTTCATCACGAATTGCCTGCTGATTGACAACTGTGACTTTGACATTATTTTGGGTATGAACTGGCTTAGCCAAGTACATGCAGTCATAGATTGTCAGAGAAAATGTGTAGTGTTTCGGGTTCCGAAATTATCGGAGTTCGAAAGTTCTGCTGAAGGTATACGACTTCAGGATGCAGACCCGGATGTAGTGTGTACGGAAGCTTTGGCAACTTTAGATGGGGGTCAAACCGAAAGTCCAGAAGTAGTAAGGGACTTCCTGGATGTGTTTCCTGAAGAGTTACCCGGATTGCCTCCAGATCGAGAAGTTGAGTTTACAATTGAGGTTTTACGGGTACTGCCCCAATCTCCAAGGCACCGTATCGAATGGCGCCGATAGAGTTGGCAGAGGTGAAAAAGCAAATTGAAGAGCTAATGAATAAAGGTTTTATCAGACCAAGTACGTCACCGTGGGGAGCTCCAGTATTATTGGTAAAGAAGAAGGATGGGACACAGAGATTATGTATTGACTACAGAGAGCTAAATAAGGTGACTATCAAGAACAAGTATCCTTTGCCCAGGATCGATGATTTATTTGATCAACTTTGTGGTGCAACAATATTTTCCCGGCTTGATCTTCGTTCTGGTTATCATCAATTGAAGGTGAAAGCATCAGACATTCCTAAGACTGCTTTTCGCACAAGATATGGACATTATGAGTTTCTGGTAATGCCGTTTGGACTCACCAATGCTCCAGCAGTCTTCATGGATCTGATGAATCGGGTGTTTTCTTCTTATTTGGATAAGTTTGTCATAGTGTTCATTGATGATATCCTTATTTATTCCAAGACTCGGGAAGAACATGCGGAACATTTGAGGACCGTGTTACAGGTGCTGAGGGAGAGACGATTGTATGGGAAGCTGAGCAAATGTGCTTTTTGGCTGGAAAGTGTGGACTTTCTTGGACATATTATTTCAGGCCAAGGTATTGGAGTGGACCCAAAGAAAGTGGAAGCAGTAGAAAAGTGGCCAACTCCTAAATCATTAACAGAGGTGAGACAATTTTTGGGTCTAGCTGGATATTATAGAAAATTTGTGAAAGAATTCTCCAAGATTGCTAAACCCTTGACACAGTTGACCAAGAAAGGGGAGAAGTTCAATTGGACAGAAGAGTGTGAGGCAGCTTTTGCCGAATTAAAGTACAGGTTGACAACCGCACCGGTTCTTGCTATTCCAGATCAGTCTGGTGGGTTTGTCATACATAGTGATGCGTCAGGGCAGGGGATTGGTTGTGTGCTTATGCAACATGGTCGAGTGGTGGCCTATGCCTCAAGACAACTCAAGCCCCATGAGCAGAACTATCCCACTCATGACTTAGAATTGGCAGCTGTTATCTTCGCCCTAAAAATTTGGCGACATTATTTACTGGGACGCGAGTGGAGATTTTTACAGACCATAAGAGTCTGAAATATATTTTCACCCAAAAGGAATTAAATATGAGACAGAGAAGATGGTTGGAACTCATGGCAGAGTATGATCTTAATCTCCAGTACCATCCAGGACGTGTAAATGTGGTGCCTGATGCGTTAAGTAGAAGACGGCTGCTATGATCCTCACACAACAGACGAAGTTGATTGAAGAAATGAGAAGATTAACTCTGGAAGTGATTATTCCTGGAGCAGTAGCTCACTGTATGGCACTACAACTCCAGTCATCTTTAATAGACAAAATAAAGGAAGCTCAGGCAGGTGACAAGCAACTCCAAAAGTTCAGAGATCAGGTGGAAGCTGGACTAAGAAAGGATATACTTCTGCATGAAGATGGTTCTTTGAGATATGGTGCACAGTTATGCGTGCCTAAAGGAGATGTTAGACAAGAGTTATGGCAAGAAGCTCATAACTCTCCATATAATATTCATCCTGGTGGAACAAAGATGTACCGGGATCTTAAGCAACACTTTTGGTGGCATGGGATGAAAAGAGAAATAGCCAGATTTATATCAAAATGCCTTGTCTGTCAACAAGTAAAAGCAGAGCACCAGAGGACCGCTGGTTTATTGCAACCACTTCCTATTCCTGAATGGAAGTGGGAACATATTACGATGGATTTTGTGACTGCACTGCCAAGAAGTTCAAAGGGTCACAATGCTATCTGGGTAATAGTTGACAGACTGACCAAGAGTGCCCACTTTATTCCTTTTCGAGTGGGGCAGTCCACTGAGGTGTTGGCGGAACGCTATATGCAGGAGATAGTAAGATTGCATGGGGTTCCAGTAAGTATAGTGTCAGATCGAGACACTAGATTTTTGTCTCATTTCTGGCAGAGCCTGCAAACGAGTCTGGGAAGCAAGTTGAAGTTCAGCACTGCTTACCATCCCCAGACTGATGGACAATCTGAAAGGGTGATACAGGTTCTAGAAGATATGTTACGAGCCTGTGTTCTGGATTTCAAGGGGTCCTGGGAAGATCATCTACATTTAGTAGAATTCTCATATAATAACAGCTACTAGTCGAGTATTCAGATGTCACCATTTGAGGCTCTATATGGACGGAAATGCAGATCACCTGTATGTTGGGACGATATCGGTGAACGGAAACTACTTGGCCCAGAGCTCATTACTCAGACTGTAGATAAAGTAACCCAGATCAAGAAGCATCTTCAAGCTGCACAGGACCGACAGCGGAGTTGGGCTGATGGGAAAAGGAGACCATTGGAGTTTGTAATTGGAGATCTTGTATTTCTTAAAATATCACCTACTCGGGGAGTGATCAGATTTGGAAGTAAAGGAAAGCTGAGTCCACGATATATTGGGCCATCTGAAGTTGTGAAGCAGATTGGTGCTGTTGCTTATAAGCTGGCATTGCCTCCATCTTTGACAGGAGTACATGATGTGTTTCATGTGTCTCAACTTCGGAAATATGTACCTGATGAGAAGCACATTCTTGATTATTCTGAATTAACGCTGAGACCGGATTTGACTTATGCAGTTCAACCGGTGGCAATTCTTGATCGACGAGAGAAGGTTCTTAAGAACAAGGTGATTTCTTTAGTTCGAGCAGCCTGGGATCCTAATAATCCAGGAGATTCTACCTGGGAGCTGGAAGAAGAAGTTCGAGAAAAGTACCCTTACTTATTCTCTGACTCTCAGGTATCACAGTCTAAGATTATTACTTTTTATCACTTAATGCATTCTAAGTATCTAGTTAAATTTCGCGGACGAAATTTTTTTTGTTAGGTGGGTAGAAGTGTAACCCTCCGCTATCAGTATACGTGACACCATGATATACGATATAAACTATGTAAGATTGACCAATCTGAAAACCGACGATACTCATTTCAGTGTCACAACTGATTTTCTCACCGTTTAGATTATCAAAAAAAAAAAAAAATTCTAAACATTTTTCCGAGTTCATTTGGAAAATATCCAATATCGGAATTAATCTTAAACAATTGATTCACTCAATGATTTTTAATTTACAAATGAGGTAAAATTTCTAAAATCTACTTCAGTAATAAGCTTTAAAATATTATTTTCTACCTTCACATATTTTTTTGGCAATTTTTCAGAATTAGTTCAAAATCAGACCAAATGGGTGTCGCCCGGTCCCAGTCTCACGGATCCTTTCAGGATTTTTAATTGACAAACCGGTTTAACTTTTTACAATCCGATTTCACAGTACGTCTTAGATTAATATTCTTTATTTTTCACAATTTTTGGAGACCGTTCGGTATTAGTCAATTCGGACCCTATTATTTAATATTAAAATTAAAATCTTTTAACACTAATCTAAAAATTTTGGCACTGTAGCATCACCAGGGCTTTCCAGAGAGTGTTAACCGACATTGGGATTTTTATTACCCCCTTCTCTAATTATCTACAACCTTCTACTAACCGACATTAGGATATTTTAATCCTCTCTACACACTTCTTATTGAATATTATATATAAACCTATTATCTAAACCATCCCTTTTAACCCAACGAACACAGTTTTATCTCTCTCTCTCTCTCGGTAACCCACCACCGCCTCTCAAGGTCGGCCACCCATACCACCACCAACGGCAACCCAGACCACCACCTCCGGCCACCCAACAGCACCAACTCCAACAGCACCCAACTCTACCACCACCGGACACCACTACAATCGGTCGTCCAGCCGTCCATCAACACCCAACGCCACCACCAGCCGCCTAACGTCACTCAATACCACCGCCGTCAGCCACCTAACGCCACCGACACCCACTGCCATAACGCCGTCACCACCACTTCCTTAAAAACCCTCCACCCACTCTTTTTCTCCCCTCTCACTGTCATTTCCCCCCCTTCATCACCGGGGCGTCGCCGGAGCTCCGGCCATCGTCTGAGCCGCTCGCACCGCCAAGAGCCGCCGCTGCCACCCTCCGCGGCGACTGACAGCAGCGTGTGCTGCTGTCGCCTGCACTGTTCCTGGACACGCGCGCGCTGCTGGGGAAGAAAAGAGAGAACCCATAACGGGTTGGGTTATTACCCGGTCCGCGACCCGCAAAGACCACAACCCACTTACTTAAAGGTAAAAGTGTGAAACAGCCCTTTGGGAAATTTTAATATTGCATTTAAAACCCTGTAAAAATTACTTTTAATACCCTGTTCATATTCAGGAATTATAAAATAGACCCTGAGTCGTGCGTCAGGCGATAACGCGGTCATTTGACATCGGAATCGCGCGTTTTTGGTCTCGTTGGAATCAGGAGAGCGATAACTTCAATCTTAAGGCAAGTGTTTTCCCTGAATTCTCATTGTTTCTCCAATTATATCAATTGTAGAGTCTTATCTGCTAATTGGAACATTCGATATTCGATATGATGTTTAGTCTGGATAATTGACTTGTACCGTACTTGGCCTATGGACTATTTGGAGTGTGCATGTTAACATGGAGATAACTACATGTAGTTCTATTATGTTCTACCGTTGCATGTTATTGTGATTACGTACTACCGTTACATGTTACCTTGATGCGCCTGGTAATGCTTCTTGTTCCACATGATAGTTGAGTATATTGTTAATGACAGTTATTTGCTAGAAACATGCACACTCATCTACATAACTGTAGGCCGCAGGTCGTAACGCTTGTTACTATTTTCTTGTTTTGTCACCTGTTCCAGTTACCCCCTATCATTACTTGTTATCCTGAAAAGAAATCACTTGGGGATGGGGAGACTGGATGATTGACTAGATCTTATCTGGTGGGTGTACTGGATCCATATTGTTCTCCCACTGCAGGGGATGGTAGTGCTACCTACCGATTGTTTATAGCTCCATGAGCTCCCGTTACTTGTTTCGTGCTCCCCTCCTAGCGGAGGGCCCTGGTCTTAGCAGCCAGGGGTCCGTTTAAGGCCGTTATCCCGGGTATGCACGGGATACACCTACCTGATAAGAACTCCTCAATCGTTAAGTCTCATGGCACATGTTTATGCATTCGTTGCTCATGCTTGATCCCAGTGTGATTCATGTTGTCCTCTATTTAGAGTTCTTGTTTATTTCCCTGTGCATGTTTATACCTTGTCATTACTTTGTTTCATTTCTTTTTCCTTTGCACACTTGCTCGGTCGCATCTGAGACCCTGGGTTTGCTTGCCCAGATATAGAGTCCGTGGTTACACCCTCAGAGGAGGACGTGGAGTACCTGGACAGTTTGTCTGAGCGACTGTAGGACGGTTCGTAACCTGGACGTCTCTTTTGGCTTTCAGTATGTTGTATCGTTGTACATATGTTTTTCTGTTTTTAGTACTGTATAATTATTGTTGATGGACTCTGGTGTACTGTACTGTACTTTTGGTACTGTATTAACTGTGTTATGTACTCTTGTTCTCTTGTTACAAATATATATAGCAGTGTTGTTACCATATAAGAAAACTTGTACAGATCTACAGTAGGCTTAATGTGTATACGTTGGGACGTTCTACCCGACGTGTACAGGTTGCCGATCATGTCATGTACTCTTATTTGGAACAGTGGGACGTGACAGATATACTTGCTTGGGATTGTTGCTAACACTTGTATTTAACCAAGAGAGCCAACGCGGCACCTCAACCCATTCAAGGGGAATCTAGAGGAGTTTGTCCAGAGCCCTTCACGGGGAATTCGGCAACACTCTTGTGTTATACATAGTGTTTAGTGTAAAAGTTTTAATTAGGTCATAATTGTTTTTAGCTTCCGCATTATTTGAATCATTTGGCTTTAAGTGACCTTTAGATTAGTCATCACCTATTCACCCCCCCTCTAGGTGAACCTTCAGGTAGTGGGCACCGATCCCAGTAAAACCAGGCGGTGACGCAGGAGAGAACCATGGATTTGTTAAAGAAGAAGAAAAAGAAAATTGATGAGAAAGAAGGATAAGGGGAGTGTAACACCCCGGATTATTAAACTTTGATTTAATAATATAAATCTTGAGTTATTAAATTGGTTGAGTGTGTAATGAATTTCAATAATTTTAGGGATGTTAAGTGGTTTGTATAAATATACCTACACCATAGTTTTTATGTAACTAGTACTTCAATGTGTAGAAATACTAGTATTATACTTGAAATATATATATTTATCAAGAAAATACAACCATGACAATTTTATATATATTTTTTGTTAGTGAAGGGAGTAGGTGTGCATGGGAGGAGATATCAATGGCCTAGATCTTCTTGTTTTGGGGATTGGACACATGGATGAAAGGGGTGGCAAACTTGTAAAATTTTGGGGGTATGGGTCTTAAAAGAATCAAGGGAGAATTCATCTCTTCATCCTCTTCCTAGAGAGAATTCCCCCATGGAAAAAGAAAACCCTAGAAACTCAAGAATCCAACCTCCTCTCTATTCCTCACTCTCTCTCTCTCTATTTTTTTCTCCCTTTATTTTTCTTCTCTTCTCCTCCTCTCTCTCCCCCCTTGGATCCAGACCCGCGCGTGCCACGCGCAGCGGCCGGCCAGGGCGGCCGGAGGTCGGAGTTCGTAGTTGTGAGTGGGTTTCCTCCTTCCTTTCTCTTTTCTCAAATTTTCCTCTTTTGAAATCCCTAGATCTTGATCTCTTGATTTGAGTGGATTTTCCTTGAGCTATTCATGCAAAATTTTCTTGAAATTCCATGACCTATTAAGGTATGTAGTGGTCTAAATTTGATCTTGAGATTAATGAGTTAATCCAATTACATGTAATTGATGGATGTAAATGTTGTATTGTGGGGCATATCATGTGGTGAGGGAGTAAATAAATTATCAGATTTGAGTTTAGATCTTAAACCTTGAAATTTCAATCTCAATCTTGCTTTAAGGGTAATGAAACTTTCATTTGGGTGATAGGTGAGATTATTTCTTGAACAATGTTTTCCCTTTTTAAATTGAATCAAATTATTAAAAGACTTATGGGTGAGATCAAGTGTATAAGCCCCTCCTAACCATTAATGTAAACGGAGATTCTTGAAACTTCTCACACTTGTAATGGTTGAATCACTTGCCATTCTTACTTAATGACTATGAAACCAAATCAAAATCGGATTTTGTGATGTTAGTGAGATAAAAAGAAATTTTTGATATGGGTTAGACTATGAAGTTGAAGGTGATTTAAAGAGAGGATAATGGCAAATTAAGTTTTGTTAGAATCATGAATGTTCTTATGAAGTTGCTCATGATCAAAATTTTAAAATACTTAAGTTCATAACTTACTTATGATCCAATTTAGGTGAAGAGGTTAAAGGTAAAGTTGAGAAATCCTTAATTCGAAGCAATTTTGAAATAATAGTTTAAAGCTGTTAAAATCTGTCCAGATCTGAAACCTTAAACTTGGGGTTGCTTTTGTATGGGTATTTAAAATGACATAGGTCATGTAATATATCGTCGGAAAGAAAATCGAGTCTACTTTCCAACGGCTCTTGCGGTGTCCTAATCAAAAGTCTGTGCTGGGAATTATCGCTGAAACATGACAAACTAGTCGAAAGTACCAAGTTGCAGAATTTTGAATGTCTAAAAGATTTTCTGTTTATTACGGCTGTTCGTACGAATTAAGCTGGTCATGTAATATATCGTTATCAGTAAGTCTAAATTTAAATGGAAGTCTCTGTGTCTTATTCTTATATCAAAAATAGGAGTTACGATAAAAAACATCTTCGATTGTTAGGGAAGTCAGATCCGATGAAATATATTTAGGTGGGATCTATGTGAAAGTTATTGGAATTTATATGTAGGTATGTTGTGCTGAGTTCAGAACTATACACATTTATTTCAGTAGTGCATGTTATGAACACGGGTATATCATATCTATTTATTAAAGTATTGACCCTTTATAATAATGTCTCATTAACGGTGTTACATGTACACTCGGTGTGTTGGCAATTATCCTCAGACTCAAATTTGCTTTAACTTTACTAGAAATAGGGAATTATTGTGTTATGGACTCCAAAACACATATTTCACCCTAACACATAATCCCTTCTGTGGCCTAGTAAACTGGACTATGAATAGAGTATTTATTGGCATATAGTCAGTGGAAATTTTTGAAACGCCGAAAGTTACTGGTGAAGATGATAGTCCTATCAATTTTAATTAACTAATAAATGGACAAGTTAACGGTCAGCACTAAATTATATTGGCAGTAAACTAATAGATGAGTAAACATGAATACTAATTGAAAGGAAATATTTTCTTATTGTAATATCAAAAATAAGGAAATCAGAATGATAGGATCGGTAGTATCAAGATTAGTATTGGCGGGAATCCAAACAGTTTCAACTCAATTCATGAATAAGTGAGAATAGTTGTTATAGATATATATAATCTTAGTTGCGGCCATACCAGTTACATCGACTCAAAGGAATTTAAGTAATAACGGATTGTTAGGCCTAATTAAATTGTACGTTAATCAAGAAAGTTGTATTTCGATTAACAAGCATGTATGAAACTTTCTCTTCTCCTTACAGTCTCAACTTACCCATCCGTCTAGCCAGACTCTTTGAGCAAGTAATGCTCTTGCATACAGATAGTGTATGTCCCATAATGTAACTAAACTTAAGACATATTTGAAATGATTATTTTCAATCATATGTATTACATCTTATCAACTCTTATTAAGTCCCCTTTCTTTTATTGAGTCTAATGTCTTGCAATACGCCATGGGTTAAACAGTAATTGTGACGTTTCAAATTATTCCGGTTAAAGGGGATAAACTGATTATCTGAGATAATGACCAAATCAAGTGGGTGTAACAATAGATGTTTAGAAATCCCGTAAAAGAAAGATTTGAAAGTGAAAAATATGGGTATTCGACATGTATACATATGTTCCTATCTATGGTTGTTATGTATATGTAAAACCTTGTGAATATGGTCATTCTTCTATTCAAAATCTATTTAGAACATCACATAGAAAGTACCCATATTATATATACACATATACAATGTTATAAGAAAAGAGGGATAGTTTCACCACGTTATTGTTAAGAGAGTGTCTATTGTGGTAAATTGGTACTTACACTAAACGTGGATAGTCTTGAGAGTATTAGACATTGAACCAATATTTAATTCATATTCACCATGAAAGGATGGTAAGGCAGGCTTAGAATTGAACACATCTTTTGTAATAAGTGTTGCATTAATATAGAATTTTGGAATATGGTATATAAGGGCATTGACATGTACATTACTGAATAGAAATAATTATGATCGACATGAATATGATGGGTGTATATTACTTGATTTATGTACATAATATACATGGATGACATGTTTGGATCAAGCAATTTGTGTGAATATTCCTATAAGAATACAATCTAACAGGTAAACACTAATTGAGAGTATGATTGCTTTTATATATAAAATGATGTGCATGATATATGAATCTTATGGAATTGAATGCGCTGATATTGTGCATATTATATATATATATATATATATATATATATATATATATATATATATATATATATATATATATATATATATAGATATATATATTGTGTTACGGAGGAAGCGACCCGTATTGCACGGGCGGAGTGTGAAGACGGTGCTATATATATATATATATACGGAGGAAGGGACCCGTATTGCACGGGCGGAGTGCGAAGACGGTGCTATATGTCATAAATGGGGAGGAAGGGACCCGTATTGCACGGGCGGAGTGTGAAGACGATGCTATGATATACATATAATGCATCTTTATAAATGATTGAGAATGAATGGCTATGTGTGATATATGTGTGTGTGTGTGTGTGTGACACTAGGGGTATGTTGGATGTGTTATCGTATATGATAATGAAAAACATCAGAATACAGATTTAGCTGATTGAAATGAAATAATATATATTGTGTGAAAGTGTACATGTTAATTTATGCATTACTTGAAGGGCCTGTTTGGTTAAGGGTGGAAGTGAGGAAGTGAGGAATTGAGGAAGTAGCAATAATTCCCTTGGAACTTGAGAATTGGTTAGTAAGTTTTCCGGTGTTTGGATGTTGTTGGAAAGTGTGGCTTAGAAAATATTTGTCTTTTCCGGTGTTTGGATGGTAATGTGAAAGTGAAAGTGAAAAAGTTGACCACAAAGTTGACCGTAAAATAATATTAAAATAAAAATTAATTAAGAAAAATAAAAAATAGACTGTAATTAGAATGCAAGTGAGATTTACATGGTAAAAAAATTAACTGTTTTGTGCTACAATTTATTACAAATGTGATTTACATGACCACAAAATTAACTGTAACACTCTGTAAATGAGGAAATGGTTGTGTAAAAGAGGAAAGATAAAAGGAAAAGAGGTTTTCTTATTTTCCTTTTCTGGTGTTTGGATAGATAGGAAAGTGAGCAATTATACTTCCCTATTTCCTTACTTCCGCCACTTTCATGCAAGCAAACAGCCCCGAAGTGTGATGTGATACCGTATTATGAGAAGTATGATATGATTATATGTTATACAAGTATGGTTTGTGATGTATGTGTTATCTGAATGCATAAACTAAGTTTATGGCATAACTATAGTGGCTGGTGTATTAGAGAAAGAAATACAAGACACGTGAGTAATACACACTATGTACATGATATGATTATATGTTATACAAGTATGGTTTGTGATGTATGTGTTATCTGAATGCATAAACTAAGTTTATGACATAACTATAGTGGCTGGTGTATTAGAAAAGAAATATAAGACACGTGAGTAATACACACTATGTACACATAAGACGAGAAAGTTTGTTTATGTAACTCATAGATCTTATCACACAGAAAGATGAAAATCCAAGAAAGAAATTGGAAAGTACGATCATAAGAGTCTGATCGTCCTCAGAAATTTTAGAGACCGGGGTCTTGATTATTAAACTATGGGATGCCTCTGATTCTTTGTCTTCTTACTGTTTCAGATTTCTTTTATTGCTTGAATATTCATACTTCTCATTGATATATTATCATTTCCTGATTTATTCCTACCTTACTCACTGAGCTGTCGAGCTCACCCCCCCCACAGACTGGTATATTGCAGGTTGCTTAGAGGTAGGGGTCAGGGTTATGCTACGCGGGGTTCGTTCTGAATCAATCCAATATTTGTATTCTGAAATAATTGTGCTTGTTGATAATACATGTGGGTCATGGGGTAGATGATTAATCTTGTAAATATATATATAGGGAACCGTGGTAGTAGTTTCATTTCAAGTTGACATTTGAGATATCTTTTATTGGGTTGTGATAATAAGAAGTGTATTATCAATATGATGATCATGAGAAGTTGAAATTTATCATTTCTGAAATTCTTTGGATGCCGAGAGGGAGACTCTAGAACTTATACTGTTATGTTTCTCCATAAGTAGGCAATGTCAAGTCGAAACATCTTCATGATTGTCTGGATGATTTTGAGTTCAGTTATATGATTGGATTGAGAATAAGTAGGCTAATGTTAGCCGAAATTATCATATTTGTATTGGATATCATATCCGACCAGTAATTATAAGGGAGGTGCTGCTGAAATTTTTAAGAAATTGGAAATGATTTTTAACAATTGGTCTGTTTAAATGGATGTTATGTAAATTGAGGATGTTAGAAAACTGGGACCGTTACACGGAGGGAACTGAGCATAGGGCGACGGAGAGGGGAGGGTGTTGCGCACGCTCTCTCTCTCAGATGAAGACGAGCAGATGATCGGACAACTTTTGTGAATGAGTGACAGGAGAAATCCTTCGGTCGGTTTTGATTAAGATTTCAATAAAACAAGGGTTTTTTGCTTATATACCCATCAAAACTTTGATTTTTCGTATTTATCCCTCCAAAAAACATTTGTACATATGCCCTTCAAAAATTAAGAAGGCCTTCTTTCTCACTCATTAGGGGGGAGTGAAGGAGACATTACTCGCAATTGTCTTAATTACCTCAAGTACACGGTCAATCAGTTGTAGCACTTGAGAGTCAATTCTCAGAGACATGTAATTTCTTAAGTTTACAACGCGATTAGGTGAATTGATCAAACGAGTTGGAATCTAGAGTTTTACTTTTCTATCAGATAAGAAGAATTAAGTATCTATGATGAAATTTTCTAAACTAAGTAACATGACGAATATATCAATCTCTCTTCTAAGATCTACTTGAAATTCCTAATCAAGTTCTAGAGAGCATAATTTATACAAATTCATATCATAACCTATTTGTTGACACTTAAAAAAGACAAGATTCTTACTGGCCCGAACAATGTCTAAACTTGTTGACATTTACAAAAGACAAGTGACAAACAAGCTGACGACCAGTTTTCACCCATCTCCGAGGGACAAGGAAGCAACTTGGACTCCACTGATCCAGCAAGCAGACAGTGAGCCCGGATTGTCTCTAAACAGACCTCAACAGGTCTAAGATGCTAGCACTTAGCATCACATGAGCCCAAAGGGATAGCCTCGCCTGAGAGGCTAAGATCATCCAACTTCGCCTTGAAGCCATTCAAAGCTCCGCCAGGAAGCTAACTCATAGCTTCGCCTGAACTGCTGAAGCGCAACTCCGCAGAGAGAGTCAGCTTCGCCTGAAGCTATACGCAACTGCGCAGAAGGGTATGCAGTAGCTTCGCCGAAGAGCCTTCTTCTGACTTCGCCAGATACTGCCTCCGGCTCCGCTGTGAGTTCAAAGCGGGCAGCGTCGCTGCTGGTCTGTCATGGTCAACCTTTGACCAATCAAATCTCCAGATGAGATCAGATCTAATCAAGATCAAATCTGAGATCTAATTTGGCAGTTGATTGCCACAATCTCTTGACTCTCCTAAAACGAGTAAGAGGATCAGGAGAGATCTTTCAACTATATGGAAAGAATCAAAACGGATCAGGAGGATCAACCGACCTACCATTTCTAGCTTCGCAGAAGCTGATCCTAGCCTCGCAGCAAGGCTACTTTTCAGATTTAAACAGATTTGATTCAATCTGTTTCTATATTTTCAAGGGACAATTATACCCTTGCTCTCCCTATAAATAGCCCACCAGAGGCTCACAAGGGAGAGGACGACTTCTGAAAAAGAGAGAGGGCTCCACAAGCAGAGACTTCTTCACGACGCACCGTGCGCACAAGAATTCAGAGACTTTTAGAGAATTACTTCTCTAATCAGGGTGCTGATACCCTAATACCTTCTTCTCAAGGAATCTCCGGAACCAGGCGAGAAGGATTTCCTAATTGAAGGCGGTTTTGAGAAGTAACAAGAGGGTTCTACCAACCCTCTGTTCTCTGATTCCCCGAATCAGGCGAGAAGGGAATCTCATCGCTCGCATCGTCAAAGAGACAAAGTGGTCGCGCGCTAACCAGACTCCTATCGGCATACTTCTCCAGAATCTCTGAGGAGATCTACTTGTAATCTTTTAGAATACTTGTAATTTAGCTCCTCAGCTCTTTTTATTGTAAGTTTCCCCTTTGCAAATCAATGGAAAACAAGATGGCGACTCCGCTGGGGATTAAATTCTCCACTGCCGAGAATCAAGTGTCGCAATGCGACGAACAGACCTTCGGGTCTAACTCTGAATTCAGAAAAGCTGGTGCAGCCAGAGCCCCTCTGGCTAAATCTTCAAGGAAAGTCTCTGCAGAGACAGAAAAGGTTCTCTGCGAAACTACTGCGGTTCTCTGGCGCAATAAGGAAGCACGCCCGCAGTCCAAGTCCTTCACTTTCGAGAACCTGGTCGTTCAATTCGACCAAGGAAGATTTGAAGAAGTCCTCTCCGGGGGTGGTCTAATGCTTCGAGCACGGAAGCATAGGAAGGTCTCCACGGCTAAGGTTTCAGAACAGAAAGCAGAAGCAGAATTCTGCCAACACCCTTCAGCCTCGCGTGTGGCTAATCAGGTTCCTTGGGAACCTAAGTATCCTCTGCCAAAGCGGGTGTGAAGGCCTAAACAGAAGTCTCTGGGCAAAGCCTTAGGCGTAGCTACGCCAAAACCGCATCTCTCTCGCGAAGAAAAAGGCAAGATGCCTGTCTGCTCCAACAATGCTGCCAGCCGCGAAGTCACGACGACAATCATACCGTCACCCAATTCAAGAGCAGCAACGCCTTGCGCCGGCCTCGTTCTCATGAACGAAGCTACTGTACCACAGCGTACGCGCAGGGTTCATGGTCGCGAAGCTAGAGCCAAAGTACTATCCAAGCTAATCGCCTTCGCAGCAGCATAGCGGGTAAAGCACAACAGCGTGCTCCGCTCTCCAGTTCGTCAGGCGCTAAGCTCGCGCTTTGTGACAAAGCTAGAACTGAAGCACTATTCAGTGCTAATCCCTTCTGCGGGGATAAAAAAAGCAGGATATTGTCCTATGTACGATCCAAAAGAGCCTCTGCGCTGGATTGTTTAGGCCCGACCGGGTCTGATTTGCGGGAATTGTTGACAAATAAACAAACCTCTTCCTCCTGTTGTCAACAAGTGGGATATCAGTTGAGTCCACTCGGTCCATTGCCGGCTAGCACCAATCTTCGCCACTTCTCCAGGCCGGCGATCAGTTTTTGATTGGCTGTCGGTACAAGCCCCGATGAAGCATCGCAAAAGGAGCGTCTCGCGCGATCCACCCTCTGCATCCGTCAACATGACCGAAAGAGGACAAGAGTTACGCAGGGGAAGACAAACATCTGACGACACCCCTACAGCTCCCCAGATCCAGATTACAACCCAGGCTTAGGCAAAGTCTTGGTGCATGAAGAAGGTGTTTTCCGAAACACCAGATCTAGGGTGGCGATACCCTACAGTTATGAACAGCCTTCCTCCTCAACGGCCCTAGTCTCGCCGGAGCCCAGGAGATCACTCCAACCATCGGATGAAGAAGATGAAGAAAATGGGATACGACTTAAAGCATAGAGAAGGTCTGAATTTTGGAAAAGGAAGGCGCAATTTATTTATTTCTTAATATAAATAATTACTTTATAATATTATAATATACTTTATTATTATATTAATATTTTATTATGTTAATATTATAATAATAATTCATTATAATAATATAATAATAATAATTTATTAATAATATTATAATTATATTTAGTTTTTTAGTTTTATATTTTTATAATATTAAAATAATATTATAATAAATTTAATATTATAATAATTTTTAAGTATTTTATAATATTATAATATTATAACTATATTTTATTATTTTCTTAAGATATTTTTTTAATATTTATGTTTTATTAGTATTCTTAAAATGTTATTAATGTTTTTTAGATTTTCTTAAAATTTTATAATTATTTATTTAGTTAATATTTTAGTAATATTTACTAATTATATTAATATTTTATTAATATTTTGTTATAAATAAAATATTAAAAATATTAATATTTCATCTCATCTTTATTAGTACAATTTAATTTTTAATAGTATTTATAATATTTAAATTACTGCTGCAGTTAATTTTGTGATCAACTTTTTTACTTACATTTTTACATTACCAACCAAACACCGTAAAACACAATATACTTTCTCATTCACACTTTCACTTTACCAACTAAACACCGTAAAATACAATATAAACATAATATACTTTTTCATTTACATTTTCACTTTATCAACCAAAAACCGTAAAATATAATATATTTTTCTTCTACAGTTCATTTTTTTATTCTCATCTTACAACTAACGATTTGTGACAGTTTGCAGCAAAACAAATAGGCCCTGAGTGTTGAATGAGGTGCTGGACTTGAGAGTCTGGGTAGTCTTAGCTGTGGGACTTCATTTTTGACTGTCGCTGAAATTACATACTCACTTTGTTGTTGGTCCCGCAGAAGAGTGCAACCAATTAATGAAATCGCGGAAAATGAGGAAGAAAACGCGTGAACAAAATTGAAGCTCTCGTGAGCTGCTTGGTTATCTCCCCATGGGTCCCAACCGAAGATTTTTCTCCCTTTGAGAGGTTTGGATTTTTTCGTGGGCCCGTGGGTTCAGAATTTATTTTTCAAAAAGAATTAGAGTCCATGAAAATTATTCACAAAAAATACTGTTCACAAAAGAAAAAGAAGTTCCCAGTTTATTTTTTTGAAAGCCAAAATGTTCATAATTTTTTTTTAGATAACAGAAATAAAAATAAACTTATAAAACTTAACACATGAAAATTTTTAACAATCAAATTAATCAAGTTGAAAATTTTAAAATATAAAATATAAAATTTATATATACTTAAAAAATAAAGATACTCATGAATTTTTATTTTTGAGCAAAAAAATCTCAAAAATAAAGCCCCGCGTTAATGATGCTCTTTATATCGACCTTTTCGCTCAATATCACACACATATCTTCAGCAGTATATAGTATCGCTCCCCGCAACTTGCAAGTGGAGAGAAGAGAAAGATAGCTATTATTGCTTTCTTTCTTTTGCATTGATTCCCTTTTCCGGCGGTTCGCTTCGCTTCCCTTCATTGTTGCTATTGATAATTAGATCCAATCACAGAGAGATGTCTCGAGTGGATCTTGATGGGAAACCGATCAAGGCGATGACGATCTGCATGATCGGCGCCGGGGGCTTCATTGGGTCGCATTTGTGTGAGAAGCTGATGACGGAGACGCATCACACCGTGCTGGCCCTCGACGTTTACAACGACAAGATCCGGCATCTGCTGGACGCCGACGGCGCCGACGGTCCACACCCTTGGGCAGGGAGGATCCAGTTCCACCGCCTCAACATCAAGCACGACTCCAGGCTCGAAGGCCTCATCAAGATGTCCGATCTGGTTCGTTAGTTGCTTGCTTGCTTAGATCTCTCTCTCTATCATCGCCATTGTCACTAGCAAGCAGCAGATCTAGATCTAGATCTAGATCCATTCTTCTCCCTCATCCATTTTTTTTTGCTAATGATCTGCATCTTTTTTCATCCTCCTCTTCTCTCCATCTCCATCCCCATCTCCAGATTGAAATATGTACAATGAATGTTAATAATGTGGATTGATCTAACAATCAATTAATGTGATTTAATTTCCCTGCAGACCATCAATTTGGCAGCCATCTGCACCCCTGCTGATTACAATACCCGTCCTCTCGATACTATATACAGCAACTTCATTGACGCACTCCCAGTGGTAAGACAGTAATAAAAATTTATTTTCCTAATGTATCTAGATTTGTTCTCATTTCCTTTTCTCCCCTGCATCATGATTGATGGATTGCTTGAGAGTTTGAAATGGCCAATCGGTGCAGGTCAGGTATTGCTCGGAGAACGGCAAGCGTCTCATTCACTTTTCCACTTGTGAAATTTATGGAAGACGATTGGAAGCTTCCTCCCAAAGGATCACCCTCTGCGCCAGGTGCCTCTACTTCCCTATTTTTCCCAAAAAAGAGAGAAGGAGATGAAACGGGAGGAAACTGAATAGAGTCATTTGAAAACTGACATATTTTTACCTAATAAATGGAATTAGGATCTCAAGTGTCTAATAGCTTTGTTTGCTTTTCGTCTTACTGTACACAAGAGCCTCTTTTTTTTTTAAATTTTTTTTATATAAATTTGCGTTTGAAGAAATCATTTTCAAATTATAATATTTACTATGCAAAATTCCTCAAATACAACTGTATATAAAATCTTTTTTTTTTGGATAATAAACTGTGGAAGAATGCTTGTTAGACCTATCGAAGAAGAAGTTGTAACATTTGACGTGCATCAGATGGAAAGGGAGAAGGATAAGAGGAGGAAAACCTTTCATTTTCTTTCCCTCAAACATAAGAAGTGAATAGGAGGATGTTCTTGAGAATGGTTTGAGGTTTGAAATTGGGGTCAGTCTTGTCAAACCACTGCACGGCCAGAGTCTTCCTAATCATGTCAATAATGTGTTAAACTGATAATTGGTACCAAAATTGAAGGTGGAAAGGTGTTATGTTCAAAGTTTATAATAATTGCTGGTTTTAAACCTATAGTTTTCTAGGTGGTATTGTGAACTTTGTGTTGTGGTATTGTCGCACATGAGAGGAGAGAGTGTGGAATTGTTTCTGACTTTTGAGATTGCAATACTCATGCTTAGCTTTAGCTCCTCTTTTCGCGTACTTTATTTCGCATGGCGGTGTCATTGTTACTAAGTTCATTGGATTTATGACATGATATTGGGTCTCAAGTTGGAGGTAAAAAACATTATGGTCGCTTCTTAATTTATTTGAGTTGTTTTTTTTAAGACTATTTGTTAATTGACCGATTTTTATATAGGTAAGTGTGTTGCCTTTTTTTTTTGGGTGCTAGTTTAGGTCACAGAAGATAGTGTGGTGCTGTTTTGACTGTGGGCACAGGCATGCTTATGTTTAAAGGGGAACGATGTGGAGTTTAATAAAATTTATGCTGATGTTGCCTTTTAGCTTGTTATCTGTTATCCTTGAAATGACAGGAAACACAATCTTCATGTGATTGACCAAACTTCCATTAACTGTTGAATAATTTGTAAGTTGCAGGACCCTAAACAAGTTAAAAGGAATTTTTTAATGTGTCTAACTCTTAAACACGACCAGTATCTAAATTGCTATTTTGTTCTTTTAAGCTTTTATTCTCTTCTTCTGAATTTCTCAGTGTTGTAAATATTATGAAGGTTTTTGCCTTTGAAGCAAAAGTTGCTTAAATTAGTTTTGGACCTATTGTGATCTCTTTATTCCATCTGCTTGTTGTTCGTGTTCTTAGCATCTGAATTTTTTTTTTTTTTTCAAATTCTTCCTTCATTTCAAATTATGAGCAGCAGCAGATAGCTGACTTCTCCAAGTCCTGATTTATGGGTTGGACCCCATGGCCCATTTAGTTCTTTGGGGTATTTGCAACTTCATGCTTGTGGGCTAGAACTCACAACTCACTAAAGAATGAATTTATTGCAACGGATTTCTTCGTTTTGCAATTTATGTTTCTTTAACTCCAGTGATTGTGAAGGTATATGGTGCTTTCTTAGTTGCTTCATCTTATTCTGCTGATCTTTTACTATTCAGATCAATTTCACCTTTTACTTGCAAATTTGCAATTCCAAATATATGAGGCAATGTCTTAGACTACATAAAGAAGTGCTAATAATGAATTAGATGATGACCATGCAAACTTTCTGTCCAATTATTGAGTTCAGTTCCAGCCATTAATTTCACCTGGGCTTGTGCTTGAAGCTGTATACTCTCACTACCACTTCCAAACATGAATAAGGTTGCTTTAGGTTGCAGACAACCCGCTCCAAATTTTGTCACATCTCTATGGCATGAATACATGCAGTATAGCTTACGTAAGCAGATTCAAGAAAAAATAATATGTAGCCAAACCCAAAATGATATAAAAGTGTTTGATGATGCTGCACTAGTCACATTACTGCCACGTTTTTTTCAAATGGAACTGAACTCACCAAAATTTACTTCTTAGATCATTCACTCATTAAGTTAATATTTTCACCTAAAATAATGAAATTAGTTAATAGAAGCCTTCTAAATCATACTGTTTTTTTGATATTTTAACGTCAGTCTCGTGCATGTCAAAACAGGATCCAGAATTTTATGTCCTTAAAGAAGATGCCTCACCGTGCATTTTTGGCCCAATAGAGAAACAGAGATGGTCTTATGCATGCGCAAAGCAGCTAATTGAAAGGTTAATTTACGGTAGGCATACTTTTACAGCTTGTTTGTTTACTGCAATTTTGTTATTCTTCTTTTGACACTTTATGGCCCCATTTTAGCTGAGGGTGCGGAAAATGGGCTTGAGTTTACCATTGTCAGACCATTCAACTGGATTGGACCAAGGATGGATTTTATTCCTGGGATTGATGGTCCCAGTGAGGGGTTCCTAGGGTCCTTGCGTGCTTTAGTAATGTAAGTACCAAACTTTTGTTGGAGATTAAGTTTACCTGTGCTGTATATGCCCATGTTATTTAGAATATGTATTGATGTGGTCTGGATGCAGAATCTCCTGCGTGGTGAGCCTCTAAAGCTTGTTGATGGAGGGCAATCCCAAAGAACCTTTGTGTATATCAAGGATGCCATTGAAGCTGTTCTTTTGATGATTGTATGCTGCTAGGCTACTGCAATCCTTCTGATCCTGCTTTTGATTCTATATATTTGTTTAATGATAAAACAAGCTAAATGACAATCGGCTTTTATCTGCCAGGAAAATCCTGCTCGTGCCAATGGCCACATCTTCAATGTGGGAAATCCTAGCAATGAAGTCACAGTAAAGCAACTCGCAGAAATGATGACAGAGGTATTTTACGCAAGCCTTGGATGATAAACCCTGGAGTGACTTCCCTTCTGAGAGACTGTTAAACATGTTGACTGCCTTTATAAATTGTTTACTTTGGTTCTCTAACTCACAGGTGTACACAAAGGTCTCAGGAGAGCCAGCATTGCAGGTTCCAACAGTAGATGTGAGCTCTAAGGAGTTTTACGGTGTAGGATATGATGACAGCGATAAGCGGATTCCAGACATGACTATAATCAATAAACAACTTGGTACATCCAACCCTGATTTAATTATACTCAAATTTCATAATGTTAACCTCGTGTTTTGGAACAATTAGTGACAGCATGAATGGGTGTAGGTTGGAACCCAAAAACTTCTTTGTGGGACTTGTTGGAGTCAACGTTGACTTACCAACACAGGACTTATGCGGAAGCCATCAAAAGGTCGACTGCAAAGCCTATTGCATCAAGTTAGATGATGGTGGAAGCCCCTCTAGACATTACTGCCGTGGACATCGCGATAAAAATCTTTAAGTAATATCAGGTTGCGTATCATGTTGTTGTTGGATGAAACCTGATATTTTTTTGTGTTTGATTACATCGAATTCTGCTGTCAACTGGATACTAGGGATTGTTCATCTAATGAGTTCGGTCCATGACATCACATGGACTCCGAAGACAGATGTTACTTTTATTGTGAATCTAGGCTCGACCCCAGCCTGCCATGGTAATTATAGTATTTCATTGTTTTGTTAAGAATCAGAAGTATACATTATCACTCTGCTTCTCTTAGTCCTTAATTCAATCTATGTTGCATGGCAAATTCTTGAACTGGATGATGAATAGAAACTTTATTGTATTCACTTTTATATGATATCAGATACAGATACAACAGTTGGTGTGATATAGGTCTTTAAAATGATAATTTAAATGAACTGGAGGCTTGTTGCATTATGTGCTCTAACTTTCTTGTTCCATCTCAGAAACACGACAAATTAGAATTGATAAATTATTATGGGACATTCTCTTTAAAGTGTATATCATGTTTTTATTCTATATATTTCAGATTTTATTCTTTTTGGTATGCTTTGTTTTGTATGCATTGAGATATTGCTACTGGGGGTCATGCAATTGCATTGTGATCTTTGGCCACCTGTTCAAGTCATACAAACACAATATATTATGAGAACTCAATAGAACATGACTTGTAAACCATGTACATTAAACATTGGACTATGTATGTCCATCTGTCATTTCTATTACAGCTAGTGTTGAGAGGGCTTGCTCGACGATGATCTTATAGCATCAGTCTTCCAGTCTTGTACCTTATTCCGCACGCGTTACAAAGCGTCCCTGGTCCATCAGGGCCTGCTCTCCATTGTGGAGTGTCTTCGGCCATGCAACGGGCACATCTCCGACTCGCATCAGTACTTTCTGGGCTAAGATTTCAGTACTTTCTGGGCTAAGATCTTCAGAGCTGCTGCTGCGCTCACTGCTCGACTGCATTGAACTCTGTATTGAACTCTCCAGAGTCAAAACTGGGAGATTTAGAGACCATGCATGATGACTTGCATGACTTCTCCTAGTATTATTCCTCTTTTCTTCGGTATGCCACGACTGTGAAATACGTCTGTTGCGTTCTCAGACTCGCCATCCGCCGGCAATGAGTCTAAATTGGATACATAATCCTCCACAACTCGCTCTCTCTTCTCCGCAACTCGCTCTCTCTTCTCCGGCTTCGCAACACTGCAATCCACTCCTGTATGTTTCCTGGGTCTCCCTCGCTTGCGAAGAACTGTTGTTGTGTTCTCCTCTCGTTTTTTCTTAGGTCTACCACGAGCAGCTTCTTTTGTGTCCTCACGTTGGCTCAACTCCGTCAATTGCACAGCACTACTGGTGGGCGCAGGTGGTGGCGATGGCGATAGCGATAGCGATTCCAGGCTGCTATCGACAACTAACTCGAGCAAAAGCTGTATGTCTTCCATTGGATACACATGGATGCTCTCCAAAGGATCGTCAGGAACACAAAGGGGTTCGTGGGGAACGTCTTCGTTGTTTCGAACCATCTCGTCGAGGACCGGAGATAGAAAAAAATTGTCTGCAACATACCTGGCAACACGAACCATCTACAAAACTGAAGCATGGAGAGAACAAGAAAAGCTTTTACTTTTCCTTTGTGTTTTTTTTGGGGTTGGTGTAAAAATAGATTATAACATAAGAAAGGAGGACGAACACAGTGGAAGTCTCAAAGGTAACCAATAAAAAGGGTGTTAATAGTTTTGTAGGTATCCAATTTTATCAGTTAGAAGGTTCGTGGAATTCAAATAATTTGGAGCAGTCACGTCTTTACTTGGAAACTAGATTGGCTGTTTCTTACTATTTTTTGACTACCTTAATTAGTAGCAACAAAATATTAATGGTTTCCTAATTATTATTGGTTGCAATATTTCAAATTTCTACCCCTTGAGAAGTCACGACCGCCTTAAAATTATCTAATTGCATCCCAAAAATTTAGTGATTGAATTTCTGTTAGATGGGGAGTCTACTGTTGAGCCAAAAATTTAATCGACCAATGAGAGTCCCTTTACAACACCTGTCTATTGGCAAATTATTGGCCAAGGAAAAACGAAGAATATTAGAACATCCAACAATTCTCTCTCTCTCTCTCAAAAAAAAAAAAAAAAAAAAAAAACATCCAACAAGATTCATATGGAGTCAACGTTACCAATTTCATGTAAAATTGGGCTAAAATTAAAGGATGAATTCAATAGGAGTTGTGATACTCGCTTCTCTTTTTCTATTCTTTTTTCCCCAATTAGATGCTAGAAAGTATCTCTTTTCTCTATTTCTTTTTCACCATTGAGAATTCCATCCTTACTTTTTTTTCAAAAATATATAGATAAATAATAATTGTAGATAGATATCGGCTGGTACAATTTGAGAGATCTCATCATCCAATAAAAAACATGTTTGAGAGAGATAGATATATGAGTTACAAATCGTATCGTGTGAATTTTGGATTGGATTATGTAGAAAGTATGAGATAGATAAATATGAGTTACAAATAGTATCGTGTGAATTTTGGATGTACAATGTTTACAAATAGCTTAAATTTTAAGAAGAATTCGTTTCTCCTTATCTGATACGGAAGAGAGAGAAAGGAAATCTATTAAAGTTGATTTAACAAATTAACATCATAATTTAATTATATTTTTGATTACAGACTAATGAGATTTAAAAGCAGAATATTCTTTTGTGTATATAGAGAAGGATACTAAATGCAAATTTTATATTTCTCAATATCTAGTATTGCCCATAATATTTACAAAAAGTGCTTTATCTTGCTAAGCATTGCGGACAGCCACAAACTAAATTAAATTTATCCAGAATATAACCCCTAACAGCATCATAATAATAATAATAATAATAATAATAATCTTTTTTCAAAACAAACATCCAGTTCTTACCATTAATTAGATAAAAAATACTGTTAAAATTTTGGAACTCAGTCCCCTTTCTATCCACCTGCGGTGTTAAAATAAAAGGTAGCAACTTCAAAGCTATTACTTTGAGAAGTTGAAAAGAACCAACTAGGTTTACTGTCACTGAATAGAACAGCCATAAAGCTTCTTGCTCACTAGACATTCTAAAAAACCGAGGCAGTAATAAGCAACAAGTTACAAGCCCAGTTATAGAGGGTTCAAATAAATACCTCAACCCGCACTTGTTATAACCTGCAGCAGCGATAATTTAGATGCAGTAAAAAGATTCTTTTTATTTACCCTGAACCTTCTCTAATAATAGAGTGCCAAGCAAAGTTAATAATCAAAACTATAGCCAGTAAAAGCAGAAAAAGGAAACGAGAGGAGAAAATTTATACAATGCTCAAAGGTGTTGCCGATCTTAAAAACAGTAGCAGAACAAAAAATTATGACAACAAGGGACACGAAAGCAATGTCAGACCCTTATTCACTCTGTTTGGCAATGTGCTCACAAGTCAATGAGAGCAAAGTTAAGGAGTGGCTCGGTTGAGCTAAAGCAAACCGCTTGAATCAATTCAAAATTGTTAAAGATTATCGCACACTGCTTTTGTGAAATCAGAAGTGGATGCAGTGCCTCCAAGATCACCAGTTCGGTATTTTCCTTCAGCGATGGTCTTAAGTATCGCGTTCTGGATCCGATCAGCTTTATCAGTTAGCTGCAAGTGGCGCAGCATCATAACGGAACTAAGAAGGAGAGCTGTTGGATTCGCCAGATTCTGAAATTGCCAATTAAGAAATGATAAGAAGTCGATCCCCAAATCAGTATGAGGATAGATGGTGGGGCTTATGAAAGAAAGATTGAATCAAGATTGAGTCTCATGAAATAATCCAAATGTAAAAGCACGATAAAATGATGCACACATGGAGCATAATAATCATACTAGCATATAAATATGTAAGTGACAGGGGACGAACAACAAAAAAGGAGATAATTGAGAACGAACAATAGGAAATCTCAAATTAGGGTTTATAATCAAGAAAATTATTGAGAATCTCTCTCTAGAGCATCTCACCTAAAAGCCCACAGGCTACAAAAGCTTAAACAAATATTTTAATTTTCAATCATTAACTAACTGAACTCATAAGCATTCTTCACTTTTTATAGGCTTTCATCACAAGAAACTTCCCACCATAATAAATGTGGGACTAAAAGAAAAGCTCAAGCAAACCAAACTAAACAATTCATAAATCAACTGAACTAAACTAAGTAAAGTCACTTGATGTCCCCATCATTCTCTCCGGGTAAGGAAAAAAACTCGCCTTCGTCAAGTGTAAATCTCCCTGTCTCTCAATCGGGCCATAGTGACGGTCACGGAACCAGTATGCTGGCATCAAATCTGAACCAAGGTGGCGGAAGTGAAACTAGTTTCTAAGACGAATCTGCTGTAGGTAATGGCAAAACTGAGAAGGCATACACAGCAAAAACAAATTAAATCCTCTACTCAAAATCAGGTTGATACCAAGATCCAATGTGATATCCAACTCGTAAGTAATATAAGCATTCCCCTCCGAACCCTATAAGAACTTGTACGCTGACTGTGCAACGCCATAACAATCTAAAGGTGAAATCAATGTTTAAAATACAATAACGTAATGATAACGTTTTTTTCTGTTATGTTAACATAGGTTATAACATAACGCATAATATAGGTTACGCGATTTAATATTATTTAATAAAAATGGATATATATATATATACACACACTATAGTTAAGAATTTTTATAAATAAAAAATAATTTTAAAAATCTAAAAAATATATCAAAACAATATTAACACATTTAACAAGTCTTACAATAATTTTTAACAAGTATCACAATAATTTTTCACATTCATAAGTTATAATTCATAATTTCATCTACACAAACAACAATATGATCCACATATTTCATTATAATTCATAATTTTTAGCCATGTTATTCAGTCGACACAAAGATTCATAATTCAATCTACAATAATTCATAATTCAATCATAATTCATAATTTTTTAGTCATGCTATTCATTATAATTCATAATTCAATTTACAATATGCTATTCAATTATACCCCTCGTGTCATTCACTCTCTCCGATATTTTACCCCATCACTCCCTCTGCTCTCTCCCTTCGATCTCTCCCCCCCGCCCGATCTCTCTCTCAGCTTTCTCTCCTGATCTCTCCCTCGGGAGAGAGATCAAGAAAGAAAGCATAGAGAAATCGGGAGAGGGAAAGAACAGAGAGATCGGGAAGGGAGAGATTCGAGAGAGACTGGAGAAAGAAATAGAAGAGAGAAATCGGGGGAGAGAGAGAGAGAGCTCACATGTGCTTGGGACGAAGAACCACCGCTTAGAGACGACGCCGGCGAGAACCACCACGACGGAGAACCACCAGAGGTAGTTCTTCTTTTGTTATCGATCAGAGAGAGATATGTTTTCTTCTTTCTTCTCAGCGCTGAACAAAGAGACAACGATAAGGTTGCAAAGAGGACGACGAGCAAGCGAATGCCATAGACCAAAAAAATATAGGGGGTTTATAAAAAGTAGACTTGCACCACAACATAGGTTACGGTGCGTTACGTTAATAACGTAACGTAAGTTACGAGTAAAATAACCATAATTATCAAACATTGTATTTTTTAGACCTGTTACATAACGGTTGGTCAGTGTTACGTTATATAACGAGTTATAAAAGGTTATATAACGGGTTTTTTAAAACACTGGGTCAAACATACCTATCATTTTATTAACTGTAATTTCTGCAAAATACTATGTGAAAATGCAGGAAATTTATAATCATTGCAAATTGCTATCTGTTTAGAGATTTCATCGTGTGTAACAAGTAAATGCAATACAATAGACTCATTAGGTTCAACTCCTAAAGATAGGGGAAAGAAAGGCATGGGTTTCCTAAGAAAACGTACTTCAGACACTGCTAATAGTATAACATTACTAAGACTGACGGAAATCTGAAAAAAAAATCCAGAGAAAACTTTAGACACCCACTAAGAACTAACATGATATACCATATAAGGAAACTCTAATGACTTAGTAGAAGAGAAACACTAGGAGTAGCTACAAAAGATTCAATCTCTGTTTCATGACTTTCTTGATTACCCTTATGAACATATGTCCCATCAGGTATGGGTGTACTAGAATCCACTAACGCTTCCACAACGCCACTGATACCCGCAGAAGACACGTGATTCTCATCAATAATCGGTGTTGCGGGATTGACTAATGAATCCTCAATGACACTAAAAATCTCAGAATGAACATGAACATTATCAACAACTTTTGAATCGTCAACATCATCACTAAACAAAATATTAGTCGACTCTCCAAGAGGCATTGGTAATCATAGTGTTCATATCTCTCACATTTATAACACTGCCCCTAGGAGGGAAACTGGTAATCATAGTGTCCATATCACTCACATTTAGAACACTGCTCTCAAGCTTTTGTCTATCTTTAGGGAAAATCAAAAGCATCTTCAACAAGACCATATCATAGGAGGGAGATAGTGATTATAGCATGCCTAATGTAGGATCTTAAACCTGAAACATTCTGGTTATGGTCAAGAATGGTGCTCTCTCACATCACGACGACAGATTAAGTCCTCATATCTGGCTATGTAATCTCTAACGGACAAATCACCCTGACAGAGATTGTGTAACTTGTCTAATTCAATCCTTTCGAAGTTACCTAATCAATGATCAAGCTTATCTAAATTAAATTATTCATGTTGAATTTTCAAAATAAGACATGACACAAAGGTGAAGTCAAACGAGCACGCAGATGCAATGCAAAATCCTAGACTCAAAATAAAACTAAATACATGTACTAAATGAGAAAGAATTAAAATGCCCTAAAGTTCAACTTCTGAATGCAACAAATGTAGTCCTACAAATGATCAGAATAACACACAATGACACAAACATTAGAAAGAAGCAAATATAATTATGCTATAACTTACTGCAATCCACTAGTAGAGCAAGTAACTGGTAATTGATAATTCAAATCAAGGTAGATTTTACTTAAGGGAGTGAGTCGCTCATGCCCAACACAGGATTCCTCTAGGTTTCCTCGAAGAAATGTCCAAACCCGAGAGCTGAAAATCACATGAAAGGCCCTGGAATAGCAATAATAAAAGCTGAGAGAAAATTGCCTTGAAAACGGCATGAATCAGGACTGAAATAGACTCCAAAGAATGGGCTCTGGACTGCGTCTGGACTGGTCTGGATGAGTCTTGACTGGTCTGGACTGAGTTCAGGAGTGTTCAAAACATCTGAAAATCAGCTCAACAATCGAGTTAACTATAATGGTTGAGTCAACTCGGTCTACTGAGTCACGGTCGAGTTGATTGGGTTGACTCAGTTTGGTTCAGCTAACTTGGGCCGGTTCGTCGGGTCGGTCTGTTGCTGGATCCGACCCAAGTGTGACCCGAGTCCAAGAAGAGCTTTGTGTTCATCTCGAGACAAAGTCAGTGGGATCGGGCGAAGCTTTTCGATGACGACAGAGTCTGGCGATGTCGAGGATGAGGGGGAGATGACGACGATGGTGATGCGGCGGCTACGAGAGGAAGAAGAAATCGTGACCTGTCGAGGTCTACAAGATGACAAGGCAACGACGGTTGTCGGCGTGCGCGTCAAAGGGTTGGGGTGTTGTTGGGCGAGCGACAAAGATGGCAGGGGTAAAGAAGAAGATGAGGTAGCAGACCAGCGATGATGTTGATGTTGTAGATCTGCGATGATGTGCACATCTGGAGATAGTTGACAATGATGGCGATTAGTGATAAAGATCGACGACGAGATTGGAGGGCCTGGCGAGGCTTTAGAGGTGGTGGCGCCGATGTCAGTGTGGCAGCGAGGCGGAGGCGGCAGAAGTATGATGGCTGCAACTACGGGCACCGTAAACGCCTCAGTTGGCGTCGTGGTGGGCTAACGAATGTGGATCTAATGCGGCGTTTGATTGACGGCATCGACAATATCTGAACTCATCAGCGTCTGGACCTGAGCGTCGGGAGGAAGACGAAGACGATGTCGTCTGGATTCGGGCGCCTGAAGGAAGACGAAGGAGATGAAGACAATGAACATTGTGATTTCTTTTTTTTTCTTTTGATTTTTCTTTTTTTTCTTTTTTTTGAAAAATAGAGGAGAAAGAAAGAGGGAGAGATCTAGGGTTTTGTGTAGTAGGCTAGGGTTTTTAATGATGCTAGGGTTTTGTGGACACTTGGTGGAGCCGTGGAGGCTAGGATTTTGTGAAAACTTGGTGGAGGAAAAAGCATGATTTAGCTCTGATACTAATCTGATAAGGGACGAACAATAAAAAGGGAGATAATTGAGAATGAACGCTAAAAAAATCTCAAATTAGGGTTTGTAACCCAAAAAAATGTGGGAATCTCTCCCCAAAGCATCTCACCCAAAAGCACACTAGCTACAAAAGCTTAAACAAGCATTTTAATTTTCAATCATCTACTAACTGTACTCATAAGCAGTCTTGACCTTTTATAGGCTTCACAGGAAACTTCCCACCACAATCAATGTGAGACTAAAAGGAAAGCTATAATAAAACAACCTAAACAACTCATAAATCAACTGAAATAAACTAAGCAAAGCTACTCGATGTCCCATAAGAAAGTTTAAAGAAGCGGTAGATATATATAATAACTTTTTAGCTTATATACACCTTCAATCTTCTTGCATTTAACTCATTGAATACATCAGTTAAAAAATTTCAATAGTTGCATTTGGATCTTCTGTTAAGTACCATATAGTTTAAAAGTTGAGCAAGGATGAAATGCTGCAGCCTCCAGGCCTGAATGAGCATAATTGGGCTCCAACACTCCTTTTTCTGCTCTCGTTCCAACTAGGTAGAAGCATCTTGGTCAATAAACACCTAACACCTAAGCAACTAGGTAGAATCATCCCTGCCTCAAAGCATCTAATGGGCATTGGAAAGCATGACCAATGATCCCTGACTTTATCACTGCAGTGACCTCATGGTAAGGCACAACCAATGTTCCGGAAAGGAAAAATAAATAATAAATACAGAAGTTTGTTGTAAGGCTATAAAAGCAAATTTGGAGTGTAAAGGGCACATAAGCATATATGCAAGTTCAAGAAGTAAACAATCCAAAATAAAATCCAAGTACCATCCTTAGTGCAGCAAAAGACACATACGGGAACAGCACACAAGTTAACTCAAAAGTCAAAAGCATGCCAACAGTAAATCACATATATACGCATTATATACTGTTTAGTTTGGAGGCATTAGAAGAGAATTAAAGAATCAGAGGAACTTAAGAAGGGAGAGCAGTAATTTCCCACACCTTGCCAGCAATATCAGGAGCTGAACCATGAACAGCCTCTGCCAGACAAATGCCTCCTTCACCAATATTGCAGCTGAAGAAACATGTGGATGAGATAAAATAATATCCAATTGTCATTGCCATTGAATTGTGAAGAAGTCAAAGAGTACCTAGGAGTCAAGCCCAAACCACCGATCAAGCCAGCGCAGAGGTCACTGATTATATCTCCATAGAGATTTGGCATCACCAATACATCAAAGAGAGAAGGATTTTTCACAAGCTGTTTACAAGCAGGGAAAACGTTACAGGTCAAAAATGAGAAAAAGAAAGTAACTGAAAAGAAGATTCTGAGACGCGTAGCTATATAACCCATGTATCGCAAAAGGCGCTCGTTTTTCAAGCAAAACTATCTATCTTCACTTGTGTGTTTGTTATGATAGGCACAAATTTCTCAAGCATATTCAATTCTATCTCTATAAAAAATCTCATGATAGACTCATACCATCATGCAACAATTGTCGATAATCACTTCCTCGTAAGTAATTTTAGGGTACTTCTCAGCAACCTCACGGCAACACTGCAAATAAAGATAAATTTAAGCACATAAGATCAATATAATTCCCAATTTGGTAAAATTTTCAAAAAACTATACAGCCAACAGACCTTAAGGAAAAGCCCATCGGTCTTTCTCATGATGTTTGCTTTGTGTATAGCTGACACCCTTTGTCGGCCATTAGTCTTGGCATAATGAAAAGCATATTCTGCGACCCTTATACTTGCCTGACGAGTAATGATCTTAAGACTTTCTACAACACCTCTCACCACCTTGAGTCAAAGTCATGGAACACCTTTAAATATCTTGGTTACAGAAAACACACAAGGGTTTACAATGAATAAATACCGAAAAGAAGAAGTACCTGGTGCTCGAGTCCACTATACTCTCCTTCTGTGTTCTCACGAATCGTGACAAGATTAACATCATCATATCGGGTTTTGTAACCAGGAAGGCTATAACAAGGCCTGACATTTGCATACAAACCCAATTCTTTCCTTAAAGTAAGGTTCAAGGATCTGTGGCCCTTTCCAATAGGTGTAGCCATTGGACCCTTCAAGCCGACGCCATTTTGGCGCACTGATTCCAGACTTTCCCATGTTAAAAAGCTCTGTGTCCTTGGATCTACTTTGTCACCAACAAAATGTTCTTCCCATTCAATAGGCACTTCAGCTGCATTGAACACCTGCAGTAACACAAATTAGCCACAATCGGAATTAAACTTAAAACTGAAAACCAAAGAATCGGTATATTTAATATGCAAAACGTTATGACGACAGTCCAACAGAGGGGAAAAGGGCAATATTGTAGAAGTGTTGTAAAACAATACACAGGATAATGATAATTCAACCTACACACACACACACACAGAGTTCAATATGACCAAATTCAAAAACTAATTCTTAACTACAAGTTGCTTTTATTCTTTTGCAAGTTGCACAGTTAAAGATTTAACCCCCACTCTTTGAATAAGATAGGACAGAACTGTCTGACAGAATTTCTTCAGTAACAACTACTCACCTGCATGCATGATATGAGATTCACCATAAGCACTTTTAATGCATGTCTCTCAGCTTACATGAGCATCAAATTTCCCTTTCAGTTCAGCCTCTCCCAAGGTCCAAATCAAGAACTCAAATAGTAATGACTAAATGTAAACATTACTTAAAGTAACTCACATAAAGATACTTCAGCAGAACAGGTGGTACATATTATTTTTGGTGCCATTCCAAGCCAATAAATCTAGCATATTGGATCCTGTTGTACCCCATAGTTATTTCCTTATCATATATCTCAGTCAATTTGCAGTATGTATCTCTTCCAGTAAGACACTAGCGGAAAGAAGCTCAATTGCCATGCAGAAATCTTCCAAAACATTGACAAAGGTCTAAATATATTATACTTGTCACTATCAGAGATATAATACTGACCACATATTTACCCTACATTTAACATCAACCAAGTGAAAAGGCATCCCCTCAGCCATCAAAGGAGTCTTGGACCATTTCATTAGTACATTCGTGTATTGTTGTCATCTGTCAACAAGTAATCTACTAAACACTAAGCCTCACTTTCAATAGACTGTACGAACTTTGAAACACCATCTCACAAATAAGATAGATTTTAGGGTTTTAGTATATAGGTCCCTTATTTGGAACTGCTTCCTCACAAATAACTGAACTGAAACCGTAGAAGAAAAAAATTCTAAACCACCACTAAAACAAATTGTAAAGAAACATATCTTACTATGAGTTATTTGCGGCATGCTGGATTCACCACCTTATACCATTGAAGGCATGGTGAGAGAGTAGAGAGACCAAGAATTACATTTACGAACCGAATGTAGCCATGGATACAGGTTATATAGAGCAAAATATAAGAAACCAGAAGAAGAGTATCGGCAGTGAGCAGGATGGACAAGAGGGGAAAAAAAAGAAAGACGGCTAGGAGATGAGGAATGTCATTGGGTTGATGGAGATTGATGAAGAAGTAGAGGGGTATTCAGGTAAATTGCAAACACCAATTGGGGAATAACAGAATGCTCATTGCTTTAGAGACGGTTATCAACTAAAGGGACTCATAAAGCTAAGCTTCATGGGAGTAATATTCAAACATAGATTTGTTGGGAACAATATCCTTAAAAAAACCTAGAATTTAATAGCTAGCACAACCACCCCCCCCCCCCCAAAAAAAAAGAAAGAAAAGAATCACAAAGAGGTGACTTTCTAAGAGAATCATTAGCTAGTCCATCGTACCATGATCAACATTAATATTAATTAATTATAAATAATTTACTATCAGTATTCAGAATAAACATATCTGACATAAAAACATCACATATGTTGGACTATTTAACCATATGTGCAATGATAAAACTAAGTTTTCGTTTTCTGTAACACTCAATCATCACAGTAATACATATCAAGGAAAATTCAAAGTTCTATTTCTCCATGGTGATCGTGGAAGACTACTAATATCATAAATTCTAGTTCTCATCTCGACAACAGTTTGACACATCTATATGACGGAATATGGAAATCAATGAGACAACCTTGTTGATGAACTTAATATAATATTCTTAGAATGCTTTAAGGTCACAAACTATAAGATAATCATGGATAATGCCATGCCGAAGTAAATGCTGACTTTGTGAGTCATTAATTAAAATTTTGAAAAGAAGCAAGTTACATCCATTTTTGGGCAATGCTTGTACTGACTGCCAAAATGTATCCTTCTAATATTAGCATTTTATCAAAATGCAAATGAATTTGTGTATTGTATTTATGATATGCATCCATTATTGTAATGTTGGATATAAATTGTATAAAGTGACAATGGACGATGATCAACCTACTAACCTTATAATTATATTGATTAAATAGTCACAAAAAATTGCTTGTTGGAGATTTTCCTCATATCAGATATATGATAAGTATAGGACATATAGATTAATCACGTTCTATAAGATGGGTTGAAAAGGAAAACTTAAGCTATTACGATACCAAGGCTCAAAGTTAAATGCGTTAACTGTTCATCAAAACATAAAGGAAACTATTATGAAATTTCAAACAAACAAAACAATCCCTGATCATTTTACAATATGGGATTCCACTTGACATAAATGAATTTGGAAGTATCAATCCATTTTTACACAATAGCTTAACACATTCAGTGCTCATCCAATGAGTGAAAACATATTGAAATCTCCCATAAATGCACGAAAACTTTCTAGGTGCAACCAAGCTTTAGTCCAGTTCTATGCATCCTAATACTTTCGGAAGAACTTTTCAAATTCAATTGCAACTTATCGAATGGTCAAAAGGGCAAAGTGATGCTACATATCTGCCATTTGCATTAAAGAACCTTTTACAACTACTTGGGAAGCCTGCAATAAAAGTTTAGTATGGCTATTTAGTTTCAAGAACCCAAGATTCAGGATTAATTCAGTTGTGCATTCATTTACAGAAATGTAGAATGCAAATTATGTCAATGCGGTAATTAAATTTATTGATGGCATAAATTTTGTGAAGAGTGAGATAGTGATAAATCTAATGCTATTTAAAAAGCGCAGCGAACAAAATAAGAAGCGTAATAGATAACAAGTAATGACATAGGTGGTGATTGGTGAATAGCAAGGATGGCAAAAGGTAGAGCAAAATATATAAAATGAACTGTGAAATTCAGATTTGATCTAAACATAGAAGTGGTGGCTTTTTGATGGTGAACAAGAAGAAAACTTGATATATCCCTGCAAAACAAAGCCATGGAAGTATCCTAATAACTTGCGAGAATAGCACAAGTTGTTTTTCAGTAGTCCAGTATTTATTGTAGCATTCAAATCGACATTTAGCAGTAAGGGAAATATAATGGGCTTCTTATGTAAGCAAATTGATAACACTTGTGGAAGTCAATATGTGACAAGGACATAATTCTATAAATTGTACAGCAATTTGTTTATGTTCGTCTCTACTTTATAATCCAAACTCTTTTGTGTGAGATTGCAATAACAAGTGTTCAGTCATGGCTACTACCATTGTTCACTGTACCGCTTGAGCTAGAATATATACAGTTCCAAACGTTTCCACTTACACGTATAACCATGTAAAATTTAAAATGTTAGTCTTGTATGTACCCCTCTGTATGTGGTTTGTATGCACATCTTTATAAATTATTTAAAGTTGTGCAATTTTGCATATGCATCTACTGTATAAATTGATTTAAATAAGGTTTTGGTAGCAAATTTGCATGAAAGTTAAATAAGGTACCAATTGGATCTAGTATGTTAGATGTGCTTTTGTCTAAAAAGTTTACACTGCAGTTCAAAGAGCAGTATTTTAGACAATATCTTTGTTAGTGGTACAAATAAGGAATAACTCTCCAATAATTCCTTAAACTAAGCAAGACTAAAAGGAAAGATGACAATATTAACAAAAGGAAACCAGAAGGAACAAATCAAGTCAAGTAGCTAAGACATAATAAATTTCCAAATAGCAGCCGATTATTTGCATTCTGCTGCTTCAACCTAGAGACCTGGTGGTTTCAATTTTCTCTCCAATGACCCCAGTTGAGTAACCCTTAGCAACACCTTGAAATGTTAGTTGCATACAACATGTAAATAGTGTGAACTTGCAGGCGGTGATCAGATCACTTAATAGTCAGCACTTTCGCAAACTAGAAATTTCATTATGATGGTTTTAACTTGGCACTGAAGTTAAACTAAACCCGTCCCAATCCCAAATCAGATTAGCATAATTTTCCAAAATTGATGAACCTGATTGCTAAAAATGAAAGATTAAGTTGATTACAAACTTAAGGTGCATAAATATGTTTTCACTAAACTAGACAGGCATCACTGGGATAGAATTTTAAACACCTGAGCAATTAGACAATAGCTTTGCTTCGACCATCCTCCACCATGCATCTTACATGTCAGTCACGCAACAAGGCATTAGGACTGGCTTGCAGGTCGAGTTGGTTATTATTCGATTTATACTTGTTGGTGTGGTTGTTATACACCTTTTGCATCAAGGTTTGCCATGATCAGCCAAAACATGAAAGAAACTGCCATAGATGATGATTTCAATCTGTATCCTTATTGGACCACTCTCTTGGACATTGGTATTTTGGTAATTTGGGTGGTTTCAGATTGGAGTATCAAACTCTTGAAACAAACATCTTTAAACAACATCTAGCATGAGACATCCATATAGTGTAGTGAACAAAAATTTTACAAGTAAAGATTCAGCTTCCTATCAAACAATCTCTTCATGACCATCGATCGTGTCAGTGATTGTCTGCTATGGTTAGATAGATGAACTCGGAATTACAATTGAACTACCTTGGAGGGCATTACTACATATGCAAATTTATGTAGATAATTCTATAAACTTTGTTGGCATACAAGATTATTCCATGATTACAAATGAAGTTACACATCTAAATGGACACTAAATTTTCGTGAAATCGATCAAATGCAAGTGAACTGTTAAAAGAACTACTCCTGGAAAAACACCAAAACAATACACATCGTTACCTATGACTCTCGGGCTATAAAACAAAATAAAGAAGAACTAATGGACCACTTAAAATTTTAAAATGAAGTAAACAAAAGAGATCATATACAATTCTTTTAAAACAAACCTGCTTAACAGATTCAGCAATCTCGGGCCCAATCCCATCGCCAGGAAAGAGGGTCGCCCGGATTGGCTCGCCTGGAGTGGCTGCACTCGAGAGGAACCGAGCAGAAGATGGGAAACCACCACTTGGGATCTGATCAAGTAAACTCTTTCGAAGGAGACGACGGAACGCCATGATACTGAATCAAATGCACACGCAGAAAACAAATCAATTCCCCAAAAAGAACAAATGTATCAAATAGACAAACAAGAAAGAGGTTAAGTAATCGGACAAGCACGCAAAACTCTAATGAAGCAAACAAAAATGAAACTACTCCGAGATTAATTCTATCAACCTTGTACAGCAATCGAAACAAAAATTTAAAAACTACTCCAAATTCAAATCTATGAGCTTTCTACGGGATTGAGACTAAAATCGTGGACTACAACAGAAAATCTACTCGCGAAAAAACACCAGGCCCAGAAATTTATGGATCTTTGAAAGTGTAAACCCTAAACGTTGAGCAGCGTTTGAGAATTGATGATACATTAGTGAAAGAATAGCATCGTTAGATAATTACACGAGAAACCCTAGGGAAGAGAAATGAGCTTGATTTGCTGGTCGCCGGGTTTGATGGAGATGGGACTCTGAGACCGCCGCCGATCGTCACGGTGTAGAAGAGAAAAGAGATCGAGGATGAAGAGGAGAGAGGGGGGGGGGGGGGGGGGGACGCAGTGGACCGAGTCGAGCCCTCCAAAATTTGGTCAATCGAGAGACAGAGAGAGGCATTTTGATGCCCGCGGAGACGCACAAGGTTGGCTCAAAGTGGGCTGTTACCGGGTCGGGTCGGGTCCCGTCAGGTCGGGCCGGCAAGTATATGCTAAGGATAGTTTGTTTCGAGGGAAAAGGAAGAAAAAGTGAAAGAAGGAAAAAAGTTTTCAACTTTCACCGTTTGTTTCAACTATTTATTTTAATCTCTTTTACATCTACATTTTCGCAGATCTTACAATTATTTTTTAATTTATTTGATATTAAAATATTAATATTTAATATTGTGATTAATATTTTTAAAAATCAATTTAATTTAATATTTTTATAAAAATATCTAGATATTTTATATTGTAATATTTATGTTTTTAAATAATACTATAATATTTAGTATTTCAATGTTTTTAATCATTATAAATTTAATATTATTTTCAAAAGTGTTTTAATATTTAATTATTTTAGTTAATTATTATTATTACTTTAATAGTTTATTTTTATTATTATTTAATATTTTAATATTATGTTATTTATTTTATCAGTTTAAAATTTTTATTACTATTTTAATATTTATTTGACAATTTTATTATATATTTTTATTTTTATAGCATTTTTAATTTAATAATTTGGTATTATTTAAATCACCAAACAGTTAATTTTGTGAACAACTTTTTCACTTGCACCTCCACATTACTAACCAAACATTGTAAAACACAATATACTTTTCCACTTATACTTTCACATTACAATTAAACACTGTAAAAGTTACATGCAAAAATCCAAAATTTTCACTTTCTCATCCCTATTTCTCATCTATATCTCTCTTGCACATTTTTCTCACACTTGCAGCAAATCAATCAGGTCCTTAACATCAGAAACTGAAAAAAAAAAAAAAAAAAAAAAAAAAAAAAAAAAAAGAGGAAATAGGTGGTTTAAATTTGAAGTAAAAAATACTCATGCATTTACACCCTTCTACGATTAATATTATAATGATCATTATTTTTATGTATGTATCCACAATCACTTTTCTGTATGTATTTTGATGTATAGAGAATGTAGATGAGTACGTACCGAAGCAATAACAACTTTATTTCTTTTCTTTTTCTTTTTTTTCCTTTCAGTTGTGTCTTCGATCAAGTTTTCAAGTGAATCATCTCTATTTCCATCAATCTTGGTTTGCTAATAGTCCGTGCTATTTTCTGCCAGATTCAGGAAAACGTAAACATCTCTGTTTACGTCATGCATAATAATCACAATTTGACCGATAAAATTAAATTTTCCACTTGAACAAACCATCCAGTGCAGCTAATAGGAAGCCTCGATATTTACTGATAACCGAAAAAGGTAGCGCAACTTGCTTACATTTATCAATCTTTCACAAATTACAAAACTCTAGAAATGGGGCTGCTCTTCGGCTCTTCAGAAAGCAAAAGATCAGAGGGAAACAATGAATTCAGCAGGCTATTGCGCTGAGGACAAGCGCTGGTGTTTTTGCATTCGCGAACCTGCTCCGTGCATTACTTATGGCCGATATGTTTTGTATTAGCAACATAATGACAAGGCTGAGAATTTCTTTGGCTGAACATAGTGGGAGTTCAGCTTCTCATCTGAACTTCTCCTTCAGTCTCTGTATCTGAACAGAGGAAAAGGCTCGGTTAATTAACTGACATGCACGTGGATGTTAAAAGTCGTGGAGATATGATCACGGATTGCAACTTGAATCTTGGCTTCACCGCCTATGATTCAATCTATAAGATTAAAATTAATACTAAAAGTAAATAGTGCAACACTCCAATCCTACCCAATTACGTGTTCTGATTTTTTGTTGTATTATTTTTTTTCGTAATTATTTAGTATTCGGCAGTATTATGTGGACTATGAACCCAGCTCTGGACCTGCGTCCTGAGCCGGACTTGAGTCAAGCCCGAGCTCAGGAACCCAGCTCCTTGCCTAGCTATTTTATTTTATATTATTTTTTATTTCAATTTCTCTTTTTCCTTTTCCTTTTTTTTCCTTATTTTGTTTCCTTTTTTTTCTTTTTATTTTTCCTTCCTCCTCTCCGCATTGACAGCCCACTCCCCCTCCACCTGGTTTTACGGAGAGCCAGAGAGGGGAGGGGAAAGCAGAGAGCGAGAAAAAGGGGAGAGACGGAGAGAGGGATAGACAAAATTTGTGAGGGAGTCACTAGAGTAAACTTCCTTTCGGTCAGTTTTGATTACTGGTCCTCTTCTTTGTATGCATTGTGTATACTCGTATACAATATGGATTTCAGTTTTAGTATAATGTAATTAGATATATTCACAAGAACAAACATTGTTTGCCTTAAATCAAGTATATAAATGTGCTACCAAATGACTTTGATCTCATCTCCATGAAGATAAAAAAGCTAGTCACGCAAAGAACAGAAATAATAGTGCTTATAGAAGACGATGTTGCTGGGCCCTCACAATTGGCCCCGTGACCACGCCCGGGGTGCGCTTCCCCAGGTTGCCCGGTCGAATCCGTGTGGGGTTGACATTCCCCAGTTGGGCTCTCTTAACACAACAAAAAAAAAAAAAAAAAAAAAAAAAGACGATGTTGCTCTTGTTTAATGTCTGAATCCTTCAATAGTGTAAAAAGTTTACAGGCAACAAGACATGAGAAAGATGTATACATACTGATTGGATGCTTTAACATTTGGTACAAGGACAACACACAGCCATTTCTAAATTATCTGTATTCTAACACAAAACAGTGGTGGAAAAACAAGAAAATACTGACCAGGGAATTTCACCCCTACAGTAATATAAATACTGTGAAACAGGTTTTTAATCCTAGAATACAAGGTAGCAATACTTCATATATGGACCAAAAATGTCTTCTGATCGTCTGTGCTTGACTAATTAGAACCAATTTGAGACGTTGAAATCTCGAAGCTTCCGTAAATGTTTCTCCATGTCCTGCCTTGTCTTGGCCCACTCCTCTCTCTCTATTACATCGGTGGGATCGTCCCTTTGGGACTGAATTCAGTTTAAAGGAGATCAGCTATTCTGCAACTAACAAAACTTGGCTAACTTACAAAGAAAATTACCTTATCTATAATCTTGAATGAGTTCCCACCATCGCGTATTATCAGCAGATCGTTCGTCCGATCCCTGTCTCTTCCCCCAGGAACTGTCACCTATGAATACCAAAGCAGATTGTCAAATGAGCAATGTAGTATTCCTTATTGCAAAGTGTCATGAATTTCTTTAAAGCGTATGAGAAACATCACAGAACAAAGCACAAGACAGAAATAACTGTTGAATTTTTTATATGCAGAGATAATTTACAAATATGGAGGGTGGGCCTCATGGTAATGGAAAAGTTGTTCAACACTGATCTGGAGGTCACATCACAGAAATGGCCTCAACACAATGCAGTTTAAGGTTGCATACGCCTTGACACTCCCCAGACCCCCCCCCCCCCCCCCACCCCCCCCGCACAACAGAAGCCTTGTGCGCGCGCGTAAAAATGATGATTTCAATTTTGCATTATTCATTATTTTGTAATAGGGATTACAAGTAGGGAAGTGTTAAACTACTATCAAAGAGTTCAAAATCTCAACTTCTCGCAAATTACTTCCTACAATGAGAGTTTTACATGTATAAAAGATATAATGAATAAAGGAAACATGGCTTGGTTATTTGGATTAGGAGACAGTAGTCATTAGGTCGTGCTTTGTAAAGTCGGGACTTGTAGATACAAGGAATGCTTCCATAATATCGATTGTGTACTTCAGGACATAATGAATAAACTAAAATTTGACAAGAGCTCTGCCATCCCTCTTCTCTAGTTATAAATATTCCTTCGTTTCTCCTTTGAGTTCTCTCTCTTCTGTCTTTGGTTTCTCTAGTTTATATTTCTGTTCTCTTAATATCCCTATCCCTGAAAGCATCCCATTAAATGTGTGTGTAATTAGGAACTCTGGTTGGTGGTATTTATAGGAAACAAGAGGCATTAAGTATTATTGAGGCGACACATAAAGACAAAGACGGGCTTATGAGAGGACATTAAATTCTCCTTCTCTAGTTTATGTTTCGCTTCTCTTACTCCATATCTCTATTCCTGAAAGCACTCCTCTAGATATATCTGTGATTTAGGAATTCTGGTTGGTGGAATTCATAGTAAATAAGAAGCATTAAGTATTGGGGAGGCACAGAGAGAGTAAAGACAGGCACATAAGGGGAGTTTGTATAAGTTGGCTCTTTTTTTAGTTGAAACACCTATGGAAGACTGTTTATATTGATGTTTCTCTATGGCTTGTGATCAAACTTGACATCACAAGCCTTCACATTGTTTTTTGTTTGTTTTAGTGTTTTTATCATAGCCTTCTACTTTCACGGCAGTATTCAAAGAATAAGATATGCTAGAAATGACTGATGCAGTGATATGCTAAGATCTGTAACAAAGGTGTGAAACCCATGGTCCTAGTTCCTACGCATAAAACTGACAATCAATGCAGTAGAAAACATCTTACCAAAACTTTAGCCCTTGTTATGGATTTAGATTTCGAGTCAATGACATAGATTTCTTCAAAATCGAGCACAAACTCTGAATCATTTACCCGTCTATTCCTGTAATGCTTTGTCAAGAAGACCTGTAAGGCCACAAACACACAAAAGTTTTTACGCAAGCAGCAATCCAATAAGTAGTATAGAATTATAATAAAGATCTTCCAAATATCATGGATTTTGAACTTGTCACAACACATGAAAATTTGAATGATAAAAAAAAGGAAAAATAATAGGCCGTCACTCTGTGTGGCACTGTGTCAAGGAATCAATAAATGTCAACAGCCCATAACTTCTAGAAAAGTGGATATTGAATAAAGTTTTCTAACTGTACTGTTCACAGGGGAGCAGATCATGAAATCTTATTCTGTCTTGTAAAGAAATATATATACCAGGAGAATAAATTATTGTAGAGAGAAGAAAAACCACCACTCCTTAGTATTAGGTAAGGAAACATGAAAAAAATACAAATGCATGATAATCATGAGTGATTGTTTCAGGTGTAGTACGTTTAAAATTCGATAAGTAAATGAGTAGAATATAGCCTCTGAGTAACCAAGCGCCCTCTTGTTGTGGCGCAGAAGGCTTGTGTTCTGGGGTTCCACTCCTACTCAAGCCAGGATATGCCTTTTCTGATGATGGTAATAATAATAAGTACAGCTTATATTTTCCTGGAGTGAAAAGAAAATCAAATAGATTACTGATGTGCTTTCTACCAATTAGGTGTCCCTTACTCTCTATCGGGGAATACCCTGTCTTGCATTGAGATGGAACTTCATTTTGGTAATGTGGGTCTCTGCACTTTCTGTGATAACAGATTTAGCAAGTCACTAAGTCTCTTGGTGTCCCTTGGAATTTTTTTTCCCTTCTTTTTCTTTTATATAGGCACTATACGAGAAGTCTACAGACTCCAGAGTCCATATTCCGGACCATAAAATTCCATAGAAGATATTAACCAAAGCTTTTGGGTATAGTTTGGAAATTACTGTTCACCGCTCTTTTGGCAGGTGAATGGTTAACTTTCGCAAGATCATTTAAATTGGATGTCTTCGCTCCACTAATGGATTCTGCAGCCGTACAATTATACGTTGAAAAGAGAGTCAAAAACAGCTTTCCGACAGGTGCATATCATAAGAATCTCATAAGTTGATGCTTGGGGAATTTTGAGGCTAAACCTGTTCATTGAATTCTGGGGGCCAAAATATACCAAAAAGTTAGAAGCATGGTTTCAAATATCATCAATTCTAACATATGTCAGCAATATTGTTTCAGCCAAAATATACCCTCTAATATCAACCGATATAGGATATGGCCAATATGACACCAACAAATATGACACCAACATTAACGATATTGATACTATAAACCATTGGCCAATACCTATATATCGATATCAAGATTCTAAACCATGATTACAACTTATGCAGATGCACATTGGATCAGAATGTCCAATGAATCAAACAGACGCACATTAGATCTTCGAAATCTTCGGGGAAGGACACCCCACCCCTCAAGATTATAATCAAATGGATGTTGATTATAGAACAATATGTACAAAACTTCATTCCAAGGTGATATCTCTGTTGACCAATAGCTTTGAGAATCTTAGTATAAATCAAAAAGGACCAAACTACTTCCTAAAGAACTGTGGAACTAAAACATGTTCAGACATGAATATATCAGAGCATCCAGCATGAACAAGCAACAAAAGAGAAGATACCATAAAATATGAATTATAAAATAAAATGTCAATACTTTTCCAGTGTCATAATGTTATTTCATTCAAGATGGATAATTTTAAGTGCATGATTCGAAATCTCAGAATCGGCTGACATTTTTAGGTATCGGAATCGGCCATATTAGTCATTTCGTCTCAGTGATATCGCTACAGGTCGAAATAAATTTAAAAAATAAAAATATACAAATATATTAAAAAAATATTTAGATAATTAGTAGCAATTTGACATATCTTTTTAGAATAATTGATGAAAATTTGAATCACATTTGAATAAAACATTACAATACAAAGCAATTGATGTAAAGATATAAATTAATAAGGTATTTACAAAGTTATTACAATACAATTAATCTAACAAACCAACTATATTCTATTTAATTTTATTCATGGCAACCATTTCCTAAAATTTTCTAACATTTCTTAAAATTAATTAGTTAAATATGTTCATTACAACCATTTTGTGATGATTTTTTAACAAAGTTAGTTTAAATAATTTATCTAACAAACTAGTGTATAATTAATCTAATAAACTAATTATATTCTACTTAATTATATACATGACAATCACTTCTTAACCATTTTAACATTTTTGTAATAAATCAAGTTTTAAAAACAATTAATCTAAGAAATTATTCCCCCAGTTAGTTACCACTTTTGGTTTTTTCCTCAAATTTCTCCATTTTGGGGATTATTAGCAAGGGGAGGCAGTATTTATAATCTTTAACAAGAGTAAGCAAAATAGTCTATCGGGCTCGGGAATAATCTTTGTACCTATGAAGCACCGAAAGTGAAATAAGATTTGACGCCACTGATTTATTATGTGAGATTCAGAGACCGATTAAATCCAACAACAACACAGAATCACTGTCAATTAATCAAATTTTACGCTGCAAAATCGGGAAGATAGTACTAAATTTGCTGCATTTTGAAAATAGCACGTTGAATCGTGGAATCGGAATGGAATCAGCCGATATCGGCAACTCCAACGATTTTGTTCTGATTCCAGCGATTCTGATTCTGAAAAACCGATTCTATCTCGATGTCGGCTAATTCCAACACGAATTGGCGAATTCGTATCTGAATCAGCCGATTCTTCGAACCATGGTTACGTGTCACTCTAAGAAGCCAACTCATCCTCATCTCAAGAAAACCAATGATCAAAATAATCCTTTTGCAACCAACTGGATGCGAGATAAAAGACAAGTAGAATCAACTAAGTGCAACCATGAGATATAAATGGGTGTAAAAATACATATAAGGAAGCATAAAGCATCAGCATGTACCTTCATGATCTCCTTCTCTGTTTTATACAATGGATCTCGAGGAGCATCTATAGGCGGCTCAGTAACATTGTAGCATCCAAAATCAGTTTTTGAACAGCGAATGTACTGTAGAGAACAAAAAAGAACTAAATAAGTAAATCACATGTTGGAGTGCAAAGCATGTATCCCATGATATTATAAAATAACTAAAGTTCTTACTCTTATATCAAAACAATGTAAATATCTAACCTTTTCAGGCATCGGAGCTAGAACCCTAGGAATTGAGTACACGTCCGTGTCCGGCGGTGTGACATACATCTGTTTGTAAAAATGACACAATGAAATCTTAGTCCAACACTATGAATAACCAAAAAAAAAAAAATGCAATCTTTGACTAACCTCTCTGAAATCGTAAACATTGTTATCAGGATCCGGCGGCTTCCTAATAAAGAAATCGCAGTGCAAAAGACTAATTTTGTGGAACTCTTCCTCATTGATCCTGTAATCCACCACCGTCTCCTCGTCCCACCCCTGAGTCGAAACGAAGCTCTTGCTGTCAACCATCTCGATGTCGTCCTGCGACGCGGCGGCCGCCAGAGAGAAGGAGCCGAGGAGGCGGTCGTACTCGACGTCATAATCCTTCTTGTTGTCCAACTCTTCAACTTCCTCCTCCTCCTCCATCTCGTAGTCGTCGCCGCCGCCGGAGTCGACGTCGCCGGAGTCGGCCATGGCGATGATGTTCCTCAGCCTCCGGTGGCGAAGGGAGGAGGAGGGGGTGAGAGGGGAGAGGAGAGGGGTAAGGTTAGGTTTAGGATTAGAGTTTTGTTTTAGAGCTAGGTTTTGAGAGAGGAGAGGGGATGAGGATTGGGGGAGGAGCTGGGAGGAATAAAAGAAGGCTCCTCATTTCTTCTTCTTCTTGCCGCTGACTGCGTGCCTACACTTCAGTGAGAGCTTCAGCTCGTTTTATCCAAGAATAAATGTGTTTATTTCAAGAGGGGTCTTTTAAATTAAATAAATTAAATTAGAGTACCGCTTGACTGTGAAACTGAACATCGATGAAAGAACGAGAAAAAAAAGAAAAAGTGTGAGGAAAAAGATAGGAGAAAGAGAGGGAAGATATGAGAGGAGGAAGGAGAAGGGAGAAGAAGGGAGAGAGAAGAGGAGAGTGTTGTTGGTAGAGGAGAGTGTTGTTGGTGGAGGAAGAGGCCGGCTCTCTCTCTCTGTCTCTCTCTCTCTCTTTGGGAGACGGTCGGATAAAATCGAAGAAGAAATCATCGAGAAATCTCGCTTCACTTGATTTGTTAGACTAAATTATCGCATGACAATGAAACTGAGCGGCGAAGAGGAGAAAGAGGAGAAAGAGGGGGAGCGGTTATTTCCCCCACAAAAAATGATGAAAGCACCCCATAACTTATTACAAGTTTGCAAATTTTTTTTGACATTTTCACCCTTAATGAAAAGTCTAAAATACCCCTCTTCTTCTTCCTCCTCCCCCCGTCCCTTCTCCCTGGCCTCCTCCCCCCTCCCTGGCTTCCCCTCCTCCTACCCCTCTCGCCAGCCCCTACCCCTCCTCTTCTCCTCCCCTTCCCCCTCCCCTACTCCGTCTCCTTCCCCCTCCCCTACGCCTCCCCCCCCGCGGGCCTCCCCCTCCTCCCCCGGGCTCCCCTTCCCCTTCCCTCCTCCCTCCTTCCCCTTCGGCCTGATATGGCTGGCCTGTTCGACCAGCGCTAGCCGAACAGTCTCTGGCTTGTTCGACTAGTTCTGGCCGAACAGGGGAGGAGGCAGAGCAGAGGGGAGGAGTAAGAGGCTAGGGCCAGGGGAGGGGAGGGGATGGGGAGAGTAGGAGAAGAGAAGGGGAGGGGGTGTTCGCCGGCAAGGGGGCGGTGGTCGGGGTCGCCGGCGAAAGAGGGAGAGGAGAGAGGGGAGGGAAGAAGAAGAGAGCATTTTCGCATTTTTAAAAAAAAGGGTGCCTTCAACAGTTTTTGGGTGCCTTCAACACTGAGGTGCTTTCATCATATTTTGGGGGTGAAATATCCGCTCCCGAAAAGAGGGGAGGAGGAAGAAGGAGAGGGAAGATGGGAGAGGGAGAGCGGGAGGGAGGAGAGGGGGAGAGAGGGGAGCGCGACTCTCTCTGACTTTTTCTCTTGCTCTCTCTTTTTGGGGGACAGACGAACGAACAAAGTCAAAGAAAGAGCTACAAGAGAAATCTCACTTTGCTTGATTTGTTGATAAATGCCCTAATATCTTTACATTTGCATATTACTCCTTAATATTTTGTGAGACCCAATTTAGCCTCTTTCTAGTACAAAATTAATCTGTATTATAAAACATATTTGTTTAGTACTACAACAAAAATTATATGTAAACAATGAGTGGTGATTAATCAAATCACTATCCATAATTTTAGAAAGGTGAATCCTATTCAAAACACGGTTAATTTCCTACCCAAAATGACAAAAACAACAAAAAATGCAGATCAAAAAATCTAAAATAATAAAATTGATTTTCAGTAAAAGATAACAAGTGTTTGATAAGTTAAGTTAAATGTTTGTTTGATAGAAAATGGGGTGGAAACTTAGTTTTTTTCTCTCCTGATTTTGGTGAGCCCTATGGTTTTTTCTTGTTTGTGTTTTTTGACAAAAAAAAAAAGAGAAAGATTGAAATTGATATTTTGAGTATTCTCAAGTTTCCTCTCAAAATAAGAGGAAAAGTGTGAGAAATCTGACACTGAGCTTTTCTTTGTGAATTTTTGAATCAGATAGTTTTTTTTTTTTTTTTTAATACTTTTCTTGCCAAACAGGTGCTAAGATCAAATTGAATGTTTGCACGTAGAACATGAAGTTTTTTTATGCTATATTGCGTACTCACTAGAGCGATGGTTGTCAATTGCAAGAAATCAAATTGCTTTTGAATTAAGTAGTTAGTGCTGAAACAGCCTGGAAAAATAGCTCACTTGTGCGCACAAAAGAAGAGTTAGACTCATAAAATTGTCCCTCCCACTTATTTTTTTCCTGACAGTTTAAAGGCCCTGACAGTTTAAAGGCCAAGTGGTCTTATGTTGTCTACTCACTACTACAAAAATATCTATGGATTGAGGTAAACCAGTCTCCACTGAACCAAGCTCCGGCTACAGGCCATCGGGTATCAGGGATCGAGGTATCTCAGGCTATCAACTAGGCATACGGGCACTTGCTTCTAGTCGTTCATGTGCATAACCCAACAGGCACCAGCATCACACCACCCATAACACTAACCTATCACTGTCCCCCACACATTAATACAAAACATATAACAACAATGGTGTGTATCTTTGATCTTCTCAATTTAAGTCTTGAGCGAAAATAATAAAGCCAGAAACAAAAATTTCAAGCAAAATTCCTGCCAAAGGACGAGGGCGGCAACAAATAAAACCAGAAACACAAAATTTCAAGTAAAACTTCTGCCAATGGATAATTGACAGCAACAACCTCATTGCAGACTATTGTATCACAGGCTTCTCTGTGAATTCCCATGGAAATGAAAATAAGAGGCACACTCAATCAAAGATTCTTCACACTAACAAGTCACCAGATCTCAAAGCGACCAGTAACAGAAATGCTGATAGTATAACGATGTTTTAAGTTTTCCGTCTCATAAACCGTGCTCCGACAAAAGCATAAGAAAAATACAACCATAAACACAGTGTGTCCAGACAAGAACAGGTTACGGCCTACATTTCCTACTGCTGTTCCATCCACAACAGGATACTAAACCGTGCGCTTATTAAGTGACCATCACTTTATTAGCTTGGCTCATTTTCTCCAGCGCTGTGGCAAGAAAACCCAATATTATTATGGCATGTGAATAGCAGCAAGAACTAAACTGAAATGAACAGAGAAGAGTAAGAAATTACTGTTGTAGTTGAGGAGCTTCTCGATAAGGTCAACATGAGTCATCAGCATGCGCCTGCAGCAGTAACGAACCAGGCCCAGGGCATCAAGCGCATCCCTGGGGAAATGGAATGCCAATCCACATTCATGTTTTTGACAATTATCAGTAAATGATGACAGGAGAGCAATATGTGCTTCATCTGATAAATACACAATTCTAGAATGCTCATTAAAAATGCAGGAAATTTCAATTTATCATCTATGCATCTTTCAATTATATTGTAAGGCTTGACTTTCAGACGACATTGGGCCGGAAACCTATTACACCATTACTAAGATGTTACTGAGAAGCAATAGCAGCAGCAACAAAGCCTTATCCGAGATCTATGAGGATATTGTTGATAAGCATGAGAAACCAAACACACACTTTTAAGACGTATTTGCACCCACCAACCCACCCGACAGACTTTTGAGGTTTATTTCCTTTATCTGAGATCCATGGGGATGCTGTCGATAAGCATGAAATATCAAATACAACACTTTTTAAGAATATTTGCACGCACATAAATACACACAACAACAAATATATCCAGAAGCAACTTTAGTCCTTATGTATATGAGTGGAAGTGATCAATTACCAGGCTAGCAATACAAGCGCATGCAAACTTTTTGGATAACACGACATTTTCAGGTTGTAATTAGCATGGAACATGGACATATCCATGGTTAGAAACAAAGATGAGTGAATACCACAGTTGGATGGCCGATTCTTAAATATTTTCTGGTAGGTTCCAGTGCGAATCCAACAGATGATACACTTTGGCTGTATATTTTGGAGTGACATTCACAAGTCGTGAATATATATTCAATTGCACAAAAGGCTTTTGCATCTACACACTGCAGAATCAGACAAGATGTAAAGAAGACTATTGACTTCATAGGTGGTCAAATATCATTCGTCTTAAGAACTGAGAACAGCTAAATAAATAATATTATAATTAGGGATGCATCAGAGATAACATTGGCAGCATATGATTTTGTGTGGCCTTCAATGCAATCACAATATTTTCAAGCATGAACTACAGAATCAATTGTTATATTGAACAGGACTGTGAAATTAGCCCCTGAGCAGGAGCGGACTCTAGGACTGCAAAGGAACCAGAAACGGCGTTCACAGTAAGATTTAATGGCAAGGCATAAATGGAACAGACTTGGCTTCCACTAAATAAGAGGCGAGCAACTGAGGTTAACAATCAAAGCAAGGTTAGGGCTCACTCTTCTACAAATTTATGTTAATTGGATCTTGGTGGCTTATAGTCATGAGGAAGATTACGCTTTCATCACTGAGGTTTTTGGCTGCATTACTCGCTTTCCCTTGTTCTCCTATTGTCTTGTTTTATTTAGGCTCCCTGAGTGTCTTTAAGTGATTATATAGTTGTACTGTTGACATAAACTTCTCTTCCAAGACATTATGTTTCAGTAATCTGTCTTCAATAAAACAAGTGAGGAATGTAGTCACCTACTTGTCAAACAAAGAAACAATCAACATAATTTAACTATCTCATGTTCAAACAAGAATGACAGAAAACGAAAAAGATAACCAAAACTAGATATAAAAATTCAAAGATGCTCAAGACATTGAATTTAATTTAACCGAATTATAACTATCTTATATACGAAGAAGATGGAGAGAAGGAAAAACTCAAAGGTAGACATAGCTAAGATTTTTGTTCTATTTCATTATAAGATGCAAAGTAGGATCGGTTTTTTTTTTAAAAAAAAATCAACAGGATTAGACTTTTATTTTGTGAATACCAATGTCAGAGCACAACTATCATGTGTCTTTTCAAAATTTAAACAATAATCACACTGTCAATCAATATATAATATGGTTAAGCTAGCTGGCAGGAATACAAGAATTTTCTTAGAGAACTGATAGATCAATGAATATGCATAAAAGCCTGTAGTTTGTACTCGCAGGCACCATTTTAGTTGGATTGATATTAAACTACCCTGCTCAAAGTACAAGTTTGGTTATGAGAGTAGGAACAGACAATGTGTTTGCATTTTTTCTGCGATATGCTAATATGGTTATTCACAAATGTCCTTCCAGTAGTGCATGCAGGTGACTGATTAGTGAGTATTACTTGTAGGCGGGTAGCACATGCAAAGTTAAACACACTTGAAACTCATTAACAACAAAACATCCTTTGTTGGATAAGATTATGTATGATATTCATGACTAGTCAAAATTAAAACGGATTTGATTATAGATCAGAATAATTTAATGTTAATACACTAAAAGTCGTTGGGAGCCAGATTAATTAATTTTGAATGGATCGGGCCCTTTTATAGGAGAAAGTTAGAAGCAGCAGAAATTGTTAGTATTGTATAATACTTGCAGGATTAACAAGTAATTTTGATTAGATAGAAAAATGAAATAGCCATCAAAATGAGTTAATAATAAATTATTACATTGAAGAAGCCAGATGGATTTAGTTCCTCATATGTCATGAACATGAAAGCATGTTAAAGCAAGATCTTCCCACAATTCTATGCAAGAGTGTAATCACTAGGAAAATGATTAGCACTGGTTAACATAAAAACGAGCGATTGAAGGAATAAGGAACTTTGCGGGAGAGAAGTGAGGTAAAAATAAAAACAAAAGGAAAAAAAGAAATGGAATACACTGACATTTTTGTAAAAAGCCTAAGCCCCGCACTATGTCAATTTTTGGGATGCATTAACGGGCCTGTTTGGTTAAGAGTAGAAGTGAGGAAGTGAAGAAGTGAGGAAGTGATAATAGTTCCCTTTGGAACTTGGGAATTGGTTAGTAAGTTTTCCGGTGTTTGGATGTTGTTGGGAAGTGTGGTTTGGAAACTGTTATGTCTTTTCCGGTGTTTGGATGGTAATATGGAAGTGGAAGTGAAAAAGTTGACTACAAAGTTGACCGCAAGATAATATTAAAATAAAAATTAATTAAAAATAAAAAATGGACTATAATTAGAATGCAAGTGAAATTTACATGATCAAAAAATTAACTGTTTTGTGCTACAACTTGTTACAAATGAGATTTACATGACCACAAAATTAACTATAGCATTCTGGAAGTGAGGAAATTGTTGTATAAAAGAGAAAAGAGAAAAGGAAAAAGGGTTTCTTATTTTCTTTTTCCGGTGTTTGGATAGATAAAGGAGTGGGTAATTATACTTCCCCATTTCCTTACTTCCGCCCGCTTCCTTGCATCCAAACACGCCCAACATCGCTTCAAGATTTAGAAATTTCGATATTGTATGTTCATCTTATTACATTGATGTTTATCATTATAATTAAAATTTTACTCTTAATCTCTTGTTTCTTTAGTAGTAATGAAACTTCTTGACCTTTTAATTTGCTTCCTAAATTTTCCATTCTTACTTTTTTTTATTTTTCGAAAAATCCTTGGCTCTTTTTGCCATTAAAACCTATGTTCTGCCTCGGCGCTTTGCTCCAACTTTCACTTTCCATAACATTGTCCGCTGAAAAAACTACTCGAGTGGATGGATGGGCTGTTGGTCCTGAAACATGTTTGTATCTAATTTAATATGGTTTTAACTAGACCACGTAACAGAAATATCAATTCAGTCACAAGTCATTTAACAAAATCCTACCACCATAAAATTAAATAGAATTTGTTTTAAAAAAATTAAATAGAACTAAAAAAAATCACATCACATCAAGATGTATGAAAGAATTCCAACAGAAAATGATAACAATTAACAATATATAATATGGCCAAAGATAAGATATTCTTTTTTTTTATAAATCAAAGAATCTAAAAGTAGACAGTATACAAATTTTATTGATGAAGAAGGAAAATTCAATGGCAAACAAAGGGTAGGAAGGATCCAAAGCAGGACATAGAGCCGCAACCATCGCAACTCAGTAATTAATTGTAGTTAAATGTTCTATTTAATGGAAATGGGATTTATTTTAAAAGAAAAAAAGGGGGAAACAAATTGCAAAAGAATAAGGGTTCATTACTTGATGATGACAAGTCAATTAATTGCTAAAAGAAATTGACAAGTAAAAAGCACAGACAACTAGTGACTTATGGGTCAAGATTAGGGGTGCTATTGGATCGAATAGGGATCCGATATTGTCTTTACCGTATCCATATTCGCACCCAACCTTCGGATACAGATATTAGTGGATGTGAAAAAATAATATCTGAATTCGCTAAAATCGGATATCGGATATTAGCCGGTCGGATGTGGATACTAATCGAATATGTAAAAATGGAACAATTATGGATAAAATAAACATATATACTTATATTACTTTTTTTCTCATTTATAACAATATAAAATGTGATACATACTATGATATTATCATGTACATATCAATGCTTCCCTGGTACCCATTGTCATTCGGCCTCTATAGCAATGGATTACATGACTTCCAGTGCTAAATGCTGATTGGATACCACGATTGATGTCAAAATACCCAAAAGATCTCGTGCTACTCTTACAAGAATCGGATAATTTTCGCTATTATTTTTTCACCACCTCAAAATATCAAAATCAATTGCTTCATTCTATTGAATAATAGTCTTTTCCATACGGATATCATTATCAAGCACCCAATCTTCGGATATTAGATCGGATATGGATCAGTATTACCTTTACCATATCTGTATCCGCACCTAATATTCGAATACGAATATTGACAGATGTGAAAAATGATATCCGTATCGGGTTAAAGGCGGATTCGGACGCGGATATCCGCGGATAATCCGCATCCAATGGCACCCTAGTCATGATCCTATCCTATGTGAGCTTGTCAAGATTGTTGGAACACTGATAATGTCAATTTTAACATGCCTATAGTATATTGCAGCTGAAATTCCTACATGAGTTTTCTTGAGGAAACTCTCACAAATTAATGGATGGCGAGCGTTCGTCAATGATTTCTACACAGCCCAGATTGAGCAAGCTAAGCTACTTAGTTGGCCTGGGGAAGCCAATCTAGAATCCATATATGATGTTCCATGCAGGGAGACTGCTATATTTATGTTGTCTTTATAACTTCTTACAAAGTGAAAGTTGTGAAAGACTGATTAAAGTCACAGCTAAATTAAGATAGCAACATATTTCTTCAAAAAAAACATTCCATCTCTGCTTGAATCTCACATGCAAGTACGGAGCACTAATTCTGCTGCAGACTTCAAGCAAACAACAACAATCCATGTGCGAAGCTTATATTAGACAAGTAATTCAAACAATTTAACAACTATTTCAACAATAAGATAACAACGATTCACTTGATGCAATCAATTTGGGATAAAACGAGAAAGTTTTATAAACCAATTCGATTCTCACCCCTCGGTGTAGTCTGCTTGAAGAAGATCGAGGTACGTGTCCATTTGTTCCCAATCACCTGAACGAACAACGAAACAGCATCAAAATCCAAGAAAGCTGTATCGATCGGAAGACATCACGATCCCTGAAATCCAAGGGCATTGAGAATTTAAATGACGAAAGAGATGAAGAGAGGACCTTTCCGCAAGTGAAGCAGCGAACGGGGATGATCATCTTCGCGCCTTCCCTTTCGCCGCCTCTGGAAGCTTCGGAAGATCGGAGCGGTGTTGACAAAACCTTGGAACCAGGGGTTTTGGGG